>BGPR01016046.1:0-35448 GCA_013235015.1 Araneus ventricosus
CGGAAGTAGGTGGTGATACCAAGCTAAATACGACTACAAATGCAACGTTGAGAAACGAAAAAACACTCTAGTCGAGAAAGACTTTTCATAAATGTTTGAACTGACAACGACGAAACTTTACACCTACTGCCACTTATACAGCAATAAGAATTTATTTTAGATGTAGTTGGGCACAAACAACTTAATGTTAAGCATGTGATATAAAAACTTCTTTTGTATTTCAAGAAATTTAGAAAATGGAATTTGCATGCCCCATACAAAATGATACATTGAAGCAGATTAAGAACAAAATATTTGCTAACTAAATGCAGCCATCTATGGATTAAAACAGACCGCCAGAACTTGGCATATTATAATTGAAGAATCGCTTCTGAAATGTGATTTTCAGCAATGTAAAGCAGTTCCATGCCTGTTTAACTTGGCAAGAAAAGGAAATTCTTTGCGCATAATTGTCTACGAAGATGATTATCTCTTAGTAGGAAAAGGAGAAGATACAGGAAAAATTCTTAAATGAAACAAAACATGAATATAAATTGAAAAATTTTGTTAAATTGTTGTAATATTTAGGAATAAATTTTGACAAAAATGGAAAAAGGAAATTTTGTACTAAACAGAAAAATAAAATTGGAGACGCTGTTGAAATATTATACATTAAAGAAGCCAGAATAAATAATATTCTCTTGCACTCAAATTATTTGAAATAAGAAGAGGATTTACTGCGAAAAAAGTACTCAAACATCTATAAAAGAATCGTCAAACTGCATATAGCAACAATATAAAAGCTTGGCATCGAAGTAACTGTCAATATTCTAAGAAGAAGAAATGAAAAAAAAAGCAAGTGATCGGAGAACTGTGAAGCGGTTAATAATATGTACATGGTGTCCTGTCTAAACGTGTCCCTGTATCCAATATATAAACTGTTAGTTCTACTGTAAAAACTAATCACATTATATGATCAAAGGTATTCGGACACTTATGGATTTACACATTTTTGCTAGTTTCTACAGGAAGTGCAGAGGAACTGCACTTGAACTTCGACCATGTGACGAAAAGGTTTGAACTCACATTTTACTGTGAAGATTCGGTGACGAGGGCATTCAGGGGGCCGACCAGAAATTGATGAAAAAGAAAATGATTTCAGCTCGCCCTATTTCACAGAAAGCTGTGAATGATTTGCAATTTTCACCACTGATTTTCTTTGCAAGGAACATTTCTTACATGCATTTACTTGAAAATAGAAGAATCTATATTCCGAAAAATATAAAGGTTTTCTTTAAAAACCTCAAATTTTCTGCGTGTTTTTCGCTTATAACATGAAGAGTTTTCCACCAAATTATGCAAATCGTACAGAATACGTAACTATTTGACATCGAATCATTATATTAAAATTAAAAGTAAATACTTTGAATATTTTAGTATTTGTAGTAAATTATTTTTACCACGCATGCACAAAACATAGCATTACTTTCTTTTATAATTTTGAGGCCAGATATATAGGACAGCTTATATGAAATTTCCAGAAGAATACCATTAAGGATTATAAAGATATCGGCATTGCTAGGAGTAGAATTTCTGTTGGTCACAAAATAAGATCTTTTCCAGAAATTGCTTTGTTTTAAACTTGAATCCTCGGGTAGCAATCGGCGAACTCAATTTATTTTATTTTATTTATTACTATGTATGGGCATTCAGCATATTCATAAGCATATCTTCAGTATTTCAACTCAATAAAACTATTCGAAAATCCAAGTTTGAGAAACAACATTTTGTGTAAAAACGCTCAATATTTTGTTTCTTTTAGAGCTCAATAGAAATTCTACTCCCTGCAATGCCAATATCTTTCTGAATTGTAATGGGATTCGACTGGAATTTGTATGCATGCTGTCTTATATATTTGACCTCAGAATTGTAAAAGGAAAATTATGGTATGTTTCACATAATGCTCAGTACCAAATTATTTACTGCAAATACTCCTAATTTCTCGAATATTCAAAGTATTTACTTCAAATGTATATAATCCTTTGCTAAAATATTGTCACGAATTCTGCAAGTTCGGTGTAATTGAAATCTCTGAATGTTATATTCAAAATACACGCGGAAAAATTTGAGATTTTTTAACCCCTACCTGAATTATGCACAGGACAGATAAAAAATCAGTCAGTGGTTAAATATGCTATATTATATAAAAGTAACTTAAATATGAAATATCATAATTTTTTGTCAATTAGCGAACTATTTAAAAAAATGCCCTAATAATAGGACATCAGGCTTCAGTTAAGTAAAAAGAATTAAAGTTCAATTTACAATTATTTTGTATGAAATGATTTGAAAAAATTTCTTTGAGCATAAAACATTAATATACTTCATATTTCTGACAAAAGAGGTAGTTTTGAAAGTGCAACCTTCTAATTTGTATATTTGTTGCTTTGTATTTCTTTCAATCATGTGGTGTTCTTTCAATCATGTGGGGTTCTTTCAATCATGTGGTGTATCCCATAAAATCACGCGTCATTGCAAAGTGTGACAGATGGATGTAAATATTCTTTGTAGGAGCTGCTGACTGATTTGAAAATGAGAGAGCTTCTGCTATTTGAAATGAGAAGTCCAGTAAATCTATTTAATTTTTCTGAGGGATTCCAGAACAATTTTTATCTCAGTTTACCCATGACCAAGAATTAATTATCGCCATATTGAAATAATGGAAGATGATGAGGAAGGTCCCTTTTTTTCTCCTTATAGCCTTTCGGTATAATAACATTAATTTGTCTTACTTTTCCACTCTCCTCCCCATACTTTCATTGTAAAACTTTACAATTTCAGGTTTGGGAACTTCAACAAAAGTGGCATCACCTTTGCTCTGTCTTTTAACTACGTCCGCACGATTGTCATAGCATTTCACTGTAGCGATTTTGCCAGCTTCTGTAACATATTTTTCTGAAATACCTCGCCGATCTTTTTTCAAATTAGCATCAATATTTACGGTTAATATCCAAAATATACATCCAACACAATGTTTTTAGAGGAAATATCGTTAACCGTAGAACAAAGCAGAGGTTTTGTTCTATAGACACCTGGTGTTCTAATCATCGAACAAGTATAAAAATTCATTCTGTCTGCTCTAAGGCCTGATGTCCTATTAGTAGAAAAAATGTTTGATTCTGATTTGTAGTGCAATTTCTCATAATTTTTAATTTAAAAGCATTGAATTAGGCAGAAATAGTACGATTTATATTATGGAATTTTTCAAAAAGAAGGGAATGAAATATATTAATCTTTTTGAAGTCTCAAAAAGCATGCATGCTCTTACTGCAGATTGTCAGAAAACTCCATTTTTTTCTCTGTTACCACTATGATGCCAACTATTGAGCAGACATAAAAGCACGTTGTTATTATTGAAGGCGCAATTACTAGGACCTAGGATTTTGAAGATGAAATTCTTAAAAAATTTGGAATTTAGAGTAATATAAAGATGTGTCCTAATACTAGAACGCCAGGGCCGAAGGGATTAAGAAAACATTTATATCTTCCCGAATAAACATGCTATTTTTACGAAAATGCATGAAAGCAACATTCATGTTAAACATAACCATGGATGACAATTGAATTATCAGCTTTCTGTGAAACAAGGTGAGTTGAAATCCCATTTCATCTTCATCAATTTCTGGTCGGTGTCCTGAATGCCCTATGACCGAATCTTCTATGTAAAATGTGAGTTTATGCCTATTCATCATATGGTGGAGTTCAAATGCAGTTTTTCCAGACTTTCAAGAGAAATTCGAAAAAATTTGTAATTGCAAAAGTGTCATGATACTTTTGATTATATAGTGTATTTCCAAATATGAAAGATAGCATCATCTGAACTTTTTAAGTGGAGATAAGTATTTCCATTGCTTCGTTTCAAATTTCGTGAAAATAAAGATTATATACACGTTTTTAAAAGAAAAATCACTATTTTTTCGCTGACAAAAACCATTCATCATTTCTCATGATAATCATATGAATTATATTAAAACAACTTTTTTCGGATACTTTGTCATGTGTTTCAAAATACTAAATTTATCTCGGCCTTTATAAGAGTGATTTATTAAACCTTTCAAAAATATCTTTGATAATTTTAAAGTAAAGTAAACAAACTTACACGCCCACCTTAATATCTGTTCAAAACAGTTCGATGAAAAAATATGTTGTGAAATATGATATAACATAAAATATCGCATACTATTTGCAAATACTAATTAACATTCATTTAAGAGGATAATCGAAAACTAGCATTAAGTCGTAATTAATTGGTTCCAAATAAAGCTGTTGTATAGGGAAGAGTGGAGTAAAACCGGGTACCTCTCGATTCTGGCGCTATTATTCTTATTAATAGCGGACAAATACTGAATTACACTCTACTACTTAAGAAAAAGAAACTGTCATAGTGGTGCGTCGCAGCTGTTGAATGTACTGCATCTGTGAGGGCGTATTTGTTTTAAGACGTCAACTCTCTAATGTTGGTTTGATTTTAACTATCCTTATTTAATAATCATTATAATTATAAAAACTATATTTAGTCCAGTTTATTATGCGTTTACTAATGTTTTATACCCTATTAAAGATAAGGAATTAGTCCAATTGACCGTTGACAGATTCTGTTTCGTTTTTTATTACCTCTGCACACGGGGTAGAACAGGGTACGCCAAGTGGAGTAAGACCGGGACAGTCAGTATTCATGATTCCTCCGATGGAGGCGATAAAAACACATCAGACATTATTTTTTTATGTTTTAATGATGTATTTTTAATTTAAATAAATAAGAAGGGTTAATTCAATGTAGAAACTGGCTTAGTTGCGCCCACGAAAGTTTCCGTTGTGCTAAGGAAGAAGACAACTGCTTTTCATGCAAATTTTGTAAATAATATTCTTAAGTTGTAATTTTAAATAAAAATGCCTACTAATTTTCCTCTGAAAATCGATTTTTCCTGATTTCCCATAAAGTTGAGATGTGTACCCGGTTGCATCACTAGTGGGGTAAAACCGGGTGGTATGCTATACTAACCAATAATATTTAATAATAATAATATTTAAAATAATAATATTTAATAACCAATGATATTTTTAATAAAAATATCATTCGTAGAAAAGCAGCCAAACTATGACTTTTCCTGAAAGATATATTGTACCCCGATAAACAATGAATATTTTTAAATAATTTGACAAGTTTTTTGTCGAATAGTTTAGCTTCAACAGACCTTCGAATCTTAGGAACCCGGTTTTACCCCATTTTCCCTTCCCCATAAATCATGAACATTGGCTTTCCTGTTAATTAGTCCGGTGTCATGTGCAACGCTTAATGGAAACATTGAATTTGCTGTTTCAATTTATTAATGTTCTTAAATCTTCTTGGTGTAAGTTACATAAAATCAGACATTGACAAAACTTTAGATGCATTTCAATCTGCAGAATTATTAATAGAACATGGGGTATATAAATCCATTTTCATTTACATTACTTTTTGAACGAATGTTTGGAAATTTCGCATAAATATACTCCAATGAATTTCGTAATGTAAAAACCCTGTATTCTGAAATTATATTTGTATCTTCCAGAGTGGGAAACAAGCCACATAAATTTATGTCGCAGAATTAAATGCGACTCTAAGTTGCGTAACTTTAGGACCGTTTTACATATTTTCTGTCACAAAGCAACTATTCTATATGTAAATACTTCGAATCACGAAATTAAACATAGAAAATATGTATAAAAATGGAAAATATTTTGTATGTCACACTTATGAATGTTTGGATATATCTATTTTTGTGAAAAATAAAAACGAATGTCTGTGTGTGTGTCTGTCTGTTGGTGCTCTAACAAAGAATCCATTGCACCAGAAACTATCAAATGTGGCTCAAATAAACTTTGAAAGATGAATATACTTTGTGGCACCTCGAAGCTGTTTTTTGTAGCCAAAACAGATTTTGACTTTCTTGCAGATTGGAATTATACATATTTATGTACGAATGAAAATATATTTCTTTCATTTGATAAGTTAAGCACAATGATATATTTTCTCACCCGAGCCTTAAATTGATACTTTTTATGTGATAAAGGATATAATATTGCTTATCTCTGCAATCACGGATTTTTAGTTTTGTTTTAATTCCGCTTTTATTGAAATTCTATTTATTTTTTCTTCTTTCAGACATTTTTACTAAGAGTTATTGAAAAGAAGTATTACTGCACATCATGTTTATTATTTAGAAAATTCTTACAGACAGCTCTTTTAAAAATATATTGTTGTGATTTCTGGTTGTTATTTTTGTGATCTTTTTTTATTTTTTATATATTTCTTCTTGAATTTCAACGCAATTTATTATTCTTTCGTCAATATATGCAGGGAAAAAGATATGTTGCAACATTTATTAGCTGTTATTATTCTTTTTATTGCTGCGAAATTTTGTCATGTGCAGACATTTAAATCAAAGCGATTAGTAATCAAATGTGTTATGTTGAAAGCGTGTTTAGAATCAGGCACCTCATTTTCGTATAAATTTCATTTTTCAGTAAATTAATATTTTCAGTCTTATCAAGTAACGAATGTCAAATTTTAAATAATTATGCACTCCATAGCAATAATTATACATCCAACATATCATGTATCTGGAGCTAATAGACACCAAATGCGCCTATTAATATTATAACATTCTAATTATATTACAATGGCTTTAATAATAAATTTTTGTTATAAGAAAATAGAAATAAGAAAAATGAAAATTGAAATTTCTGTAATTCTTTCTGCTTGTTATGTTGGCAGCGTCATATTGCAGTTGATGGTGAGAATTTAGTTTTTATTACATAAGTCGAGATCCACTTGTCAAATGTATAGGTATATGAATCAAGAATCTCACCACGCACAATTTAATATATTGAATATAAAATATTCAATGTCTACAACAGAGCAATATAAAGAGGATAGCACCCTCAGGTTCTACACAAATTGTTCTAAAACAAAAATGGGAACAGGATGCTTCTGTTGGGCTTTTAAAAACGGCATTAAAGTCCTGGAATGGAAAGGAAAATTAGAAAGTTTCCACACAATATTTGAGGCCGAATTCATTGAAGTGAGAAAAAGCGATCATTACAGCAAGTCAAGGAATTAAACAACTAAAATTCAGTCAGACAGTCTTTCAGGTTTATGATAGTTCTATATCCTCCAACTCCTCATCAGCTAGTCTTAGACATCCAGTGCCTTGCCAAATAAAATCCAAATGTACTTTTAACCACTTAACTTAACAGCCCGAGAATACTCGTGCATCGAATTATCGAAATTTTAGTCTTGTAAACTAAAATTGAATCATTAATTAGCTTTATAATTTGGCACAAAAATATGCAGGATCCATAATCATTTCAAGTATTCTTTGCCTTCTTAGATGAATGAAAACGACAGCCCCTTTCCAAAACAGGAGGGGTCGTCATATTAGAGAGCAAAGAAAACTATTCAGTTAAGTGGTTAAAATGGATCAAAGCTCATGTTGGCTATCGGGTTAAAGATGAAGCTGATAATCTCACCAAAAAGGCCATCACCGAAGGCGTTGTACTTGAAGCACTAGAGCCTTGATGGTAATTTAAACAGCACTCACAGGAATTACTTTTAAGCAAATGGCAAAATCATTGGGACAATCGGAAAACTGGTCGATATTTTCATAAAATCCTCAAAACAATTCAACTTAAACCAGTCTTTTGGACACGTGAAGAAATCCTGTTTGTCACAGGAGATTGTCCGTTCCCTTCTTTCCTTCACCGCTTGCATTATCGGATAGTGACTTTTGTGCCTGAGGAGAAGTTGCCGACATCTTGCACATTAACTCTCTCTTGGCATATTAGCAAATCTTAATTTCTCTTGAAAGTACTTAAGTACTCTTTGGCGCCAAAGTGTTCTTAACAATCCGATTTCAAGATAAAGAATCATAAATATGACTACATTCATAATAGATAATGAAATGTTACTCCGACTAGAATAATCACCGAACTGCCTTTGAGCAATATTCCTAACTTATCTTGCATTCCAAACATAGAACTTCATCCTCCTTTTCTCATATTTTAAACTATTCGCCTTCGACGCCCAGCTTCATCGTCGGAAATAAAATTTCAACTGAATCTCTTACGCATAAATTTATATTCATGGTTCCCTTAAAAAATTTGTTTTAAACTTGAAGTTGCTATAGACGTTTAAACTGCATTCTTTTCGTAGCCTTTCACTTGTTCTGTTCCATGTCTACATTAAGGTAAAATACGCATTTGATTTCAAGATTAAATTGGTCCAGCAGCATGCTAATGAGCTTAAAACACACTGATAAAGAGAATTAAAACATATCAAATATACTCTTTCAGTTTACTCGATTATTTCCTTATATATTTACACTCTTGAGGACTTCCTTTACAGATTTCACAGAAAAATTGATCAAATAAAAGAAGAAAAATCCAATTAGATATTTTCTTATCATTCAACAATGGAAGTGAAAACCGCAATTAAATATTTGTTTAAACAATGAAAACTTTATGGAATGCGTTGCAACAATGAAAGGTATTGTTGCTAATTATGCCAAAAAATATTTCTAAGGATTTATTAAAATTCAAGAAAAAATAGTACGTCAATTTAATTGATATCATTGAAAAGATAAGTTTTTTAAATTTTCAGATAGTGTAAAAATGATTTTTGTTCTGAAATATTTTTGGAAGTTATGAAGGAAAAACACCAAAAATTAGATCAATTTTTAATTAATTAAAATTCCACAGAAATGGCTCCGAGGTGCACATTCCGAACTTCCACAGTATCTTTGTGCCAAATTTCTTTGCTCTAGGTCTAGCGGTCTGTCCTGTAGAGCGTCAACACACACACATTCCCCTTTATTATTAGTATAGATAATAGTAATCTCCCTAATTCTTGCATTCGACACTTAACGCAATGGTTTTCCATCTTAACTACAGTAATCAAAAAATTGAGCATTGATGGGAGCTTTTGTCCATGTTGTTCTTCATTATTTTCATTCTTTTAATACTCTGATAATCAAGAAATAGTGTATTTTGCTTTGTTTGTGTTGTAAACTTTTTATGTAATCATCAACGTTGTAATTTTTCTTTTCCCAATCATCTATACACTGTATTTGTTTTGGAATTCAATAAATTCTACCTACATCTATTCCAAGCCGGAAAGAAGCCACGTGAACTCCATAGACGGCTGTGTGGTGTTAAAGATATATGAATCAACTTTGGTCACATTTGGCTTAACGAATCTTTTACAATCGAACTCCATACGCTATACATTATTTTATGGTCACCCTGTTCATTAGTTGCAGCTGTAGATGAAGAGGGAAACAAAAGGAATTTGAAGAAATAAAAGTAAGAGGACTATGATAGTTACAGATCAGAAATCTTTGAATGCTTCTGTAATCAATCATGACCCAGGTTTTTAAATATTTTACTTTTGTGTGTACATCAGTCAACAGAATCGGTTCCTTTATTATAATGTGTATTATAATTTTATACAATGATACTGTTACGGTGGCAGGTTAAAATATATTAATGTTGTGTTCGCATTTGAATCAAAGTTCTAGGTAGGTTGTGATGATCCAGCTTGAATGAACGGAGGAGACATACTAACCAGTTTGATCTATCAACTGTGAGGTGCAAGTTTCTGAACTTAGAACTTATAATTGTATTATATAGGATTGCATATTCAGTTTCATATCAGCTGGCTGAAATAAACATTTGTTCATGATATCCTGCAGTACTATACTGCTTAAAGGAGAAATAAGGGTGAAGTAAAGATGTGTCTGGACGCCGTATACTCTCCTCTCCTTCAATTTTGCGAGGCACTAAAATATCTTTCCTTTGATATTTACGGCCTGAATAGCAAACTTTAAAGGAAAAGGAAAGTCGAGTTTTATGAATCTTCGCACACAACTGTTGCGATTAATAACTTCTATCTTTTAGTTCAAAATGCACGGGCCTACCAAGCCAAGTATAACATTTTGTCTGGGATTTACATAAATTTTTATAAATTATTTTCATGTCGATTTCAAAAATGACATCCATTTTTCTTTATCACGCAAGGTTATTTTACAATTGCAAATATAAAAATTTTGAATTTGAAACATTTTTAAACATACTCGTATATACATTTACAAAACATTTATTTATCTTAATAAATATTATTTACGAAATATATTTGAATAAATAATAATAATGGCAGATCTGTAAAAAATTAGATAATAAATATAAGACAAATTTATTTTACTTTTCCTTCAAAGGGATCTCTTTTTAAGCTTTAACAGTAATATACCATCATATTCACTTTCTAGTATCCTTCATATCGTTTTTTCATGCATTTTACATCTTAGTAAAATATTTTACCCTTTTTGTCATTCAAAGCTTCAAAAATTTCAGGAAAATACTAACGATGCGAATGCAAAACGTTTATTTTTAGGCTCATGTTACAAGAAAGGTCTTCAAAGTTTGGAGCAACTTTTCCACTATCATTGTATAGTTAGAATACTTGTATTTTCTTAATATATTCTGAGTGTCTTAATATATTCTTAGACTTGAGAATATTTCTAAACCGAGGAACGCCGGGTATATCAACTAGTTAGCTATAAGTATCAACTAGTTAGCTATGACTTGCATAAATATCTATACAGTATGCAAGTCATTATTCTTGAGGAAAATACTTAGTAAATTCTTTTTCTCGATTTTTGTACCAAGAAGATGTTGTTCCTGTAGTAAGTAAATTTTTACTTTTAAGTCGCAATCTGAAACTTGAGCACTTTCTTCTAAAAGATTTAAATTTCGTACTAAATTAATTAACTTAACTTGTGTACATTATTTTTGGTGTAATATTGGTTTCTGGAATTACGAACAAGTACAGTTTTATTTTATAGGTTTACATCTTTAAGTGTAGTAATGTATTTTATATTATTATTGTAATTTTACTTAGAAATTAATTTAAAATTCTCACAGCAATGTGTTTTATTCGATAATGTTTAACTTTAATGTTATTAAATAGTTACACCAATTTTGAATTGGAAAAAGTCTGTGGGTGACGAAAAAAAGCCCTAATGCAATTTATGTAATTAGTGTATTTGATTTACTCAGAAACATAGGGCATTTTGAAAACCCCTGAGTCATGTTGGCCTGTGTTTTTAACAGATTATATATGGCGTTGAGCAACTGAATCACTATGTTACATAGGTTTTAGAATTAGAATTCTAACTGCAATGAATAACATATTACCCCTTTCTTCTGTCAAGTCATCCTAGAATGAATTTTCAGCAGTCACTGGTTTCATGAGCTCCTAATCGATAGAATTAATTAGCTGAAATATTTTTATGGTTTTGTTGTATGAATTTTTATGGTTTTGTTCAATATTTCCAATGCTGTACAATATCATGTATGTCACAAGTGTCTTGCTCGGTATACGAACTACCCGCCATCTAGTTTCACAGCGGGATGTTAATGAAATTATTATAGCAATAAATTTAAAATTCCATCTAAGAACTTGAATCTATAATTGTTTTTAGAACAATTATGAAATATTTTATGTAAACATGCATATATTCTGTAACTATGAATACAGGTTGGACGCACATCTGCTTGAATGCTAAATTCAGTGATTATACCTATATTTTTTTTGAAATTATTTTCATTAATATCACAAGACATTCAGTTTCAGAATAAGGAAAATAATATTTAAGAATTTCCAACTGAGAATACTTTTATTCCATTATCAAAAAGATTTATTAATTTAAAAATAATGAATTCCCCTCTCATAATAAACCGTAACTAATAATTTCTCAAGATAGATTTATGTAAGATTTTATTCATGCTGAATAATGATTAGAAAAGTAAGTAAAATAAATTCATGAATTCCATCCCAATCTGAAAGTCAGAAGAAAAGCTCCGAGTTACGAGTTAAATAAATTATTATTACTTTTACATCAGACATGGAAGCATCAAATTTCTAAATCCAATTAAAGGTGAAATTCAAAAAAAAAATAGACAGGATTTAAATTCTGGTTTCTTCCGATGACACATAGTACTAATTGGACTTAGCGTGTTTCCTTTTCCAGACGAGTGGTCAAAATTTATTAAATGATTCTTCCTCATTTGAAGCGTAATTAGTAAAACACTCGTAACTTTACTTAGCATCAAAATTTCGGAATTTGCAGTTGGATTTTCAATAAAAAAGGAACAAGAAACTTCCTTATTCGTCATTTCCTTTAAACGGCGTTACTTCCTTAAGTAAACTTAATTCTTATGACATTTTAATTAGGGAGTCAAGTATAGAGAGATTAAAGAAATTATTTGATCTTTATTGGAAGCTACATATTTGAAAACTTGACATTAAAGTTGATCATTAAGGTAGCGTAATTAAACCATGACATCTGAAAGAAAATTCTTTTCAGATTAATGGCATTACGAATGAAATTTCGATAGACGCAGTCGAACCCTTATTATTTTTCGTGAGTGTGTCTTATCAAATGTTAATGTATTTGTTTCTTTTGTCTAATGAATTATTTTATTTAAGAAATTGCGTTTGATGTTATTTAATGTCATAAATTGAATGTAGACATTTTCGTAAAAGAGAAAGGTAGAAGTACTGTAGCATTTCATCGGTCCTCGATTGAAAATAAAATAATTTAAGTTGTAAATATTCTTAAATAATCTTAATTTTATTTCGATATACGCATTCGAATCCTTACAATGTTTCATGAATGTATGTTATCATATTTCAATATATTTGTTTCCTTTGTGTAATAAATTATTTTATTTCAGAAATTGTGTTTGATATTGTTTAATGTCATAAATTGAATGTTTATATTTTCGTAAAAGAGAAAGGTAGCAGTATTGTAGTACTGTTTTGTTTATCGATTGAAAATCTATGTACTCTTCCGATAATCTTAAAGTCACTCAGTTGGGTATCAAGCGTATTTATTTCTCATTGATACAGCAAAATTGTATATAAAATAAAATACATAAAATTTAAAAGGTAAACATTAAGGAAACTAGATCGTAGAACACGGGAGAGTCATAGTTACAGTTATTTCTTACTTTTAGTCGTTTACTAGTGCATCTCGCGCCGTCAGTTATTATCCTTGAACCGGGCATCCTCCCCACCCTGTTCAACATCCAGAGGTTTGATCAGTTGAATAGGACGAGTTAGCTCTTTACCGCCAAGGCGTAATACGCACAATCTAACCTTCCCATCACGGCCTTTGATCAGCTTGTCGAAACGAGCCCTTTTCCACATGTGTCGACGAGTTACGTTTTCATGCAATAACACATCTCCTTCTCGGAAGTAGTTGAATTTTCGCTATTTCGTACCTGGTGAAAAGTGCTCAGTTGTAACAAATACTCCATAGACCATTTTCTCCAATAGTTGTCTAGTAAGTCTGCTGAATCCTGTAATTCCTTGCGAGATTTGTGATCTTTTATTCCTAATCGGAAGGTGCTAATGTTATTTTCTTGCCTGTCAAGAAATGAGCTGGCGTTAGTATTTCATAGCTGTCATTTTCCTGCTTATAGACTAGGGGTCTACTATTCAAGGCTTCGATTCCTATTAATGCTGTTTGAAGACCTTCTTCGTCTAGGAGGGTTCGGCCAAGCGATTTTCTGAGGCATTGCTTCGTAAAGCCAATTAACCGCTCCCACCAACCTCCCCATAAAGCCGTCAGTGAAACAATGAAGTTCCACTATATACCATTAATCGCAAAAAAACTGCTGTACCTTAGTTGAAGTTAAGCTATTCCAAAGAGAACTTAATTATCTGTTTGCAACATGGAAGGTAGTGCCATTATTGGTATAGATAGTATGAGTAATAAATCGTTGCAATGCCATCAAGAATTTATCCGTGGTCAAATCTGAAACTAGATCAATATGCAATGCTCGTGTAGTTCAACATGCGAACAGTTCAATGTGAGTAGTGTCCAAAGATTTACAATTGCGCGCATATAGTGGGACTGCGAAGTCAATCCCTGTTATTGAGAAGGGAATGCAAGGAGTCACTCTATCCGCTGGAAGTGGAGCTTCAATCTGGGTACCACGAGTGGCCTTATAAAGCCTACATGGTAGGCATCTGTGGATAACTCGTTTTATAGCTTCACGTCCCCGTCGAATCCAATAATTTGATCGTAGTTCTGAAAGAACAGTTCTGACACCCAATTGATGCAGACGCACATGTGTGTGGCGTATCAGAAGTTGCACAAAATGATGAGAACCATCAAGTAGCAAGGGATGTTTCTCTTCTGAAGTAACCGGTGCGAACTGCAATCTGCCTCCAAGTCGTAAATGATTTTCCTGAAGAAAAGAGTTGAAGCGAGCAATCTTCGATTTAGCAGGTAATGGCATAATAGTTTCAAGTGCTTTTATTACGGCAGGGATGCACTGCTTTTGAGCGACAAGTATCCAATAGTCTCTAGCCTTTTCAATTTCATCTGAAGTTAAATACTGAGATAACCGAGGCTTGGGCTTGCAATTATTTAGATAACGTAAAATCCACGCTGTAACTCGAAGAAGTCTGTTGTATGAGCAGAAGTATGAGGCGTTTATAACAGGCTAATATGTTGCAGTACACAAGGGTTGTACTTTTGGCTTCAGAGCTTCAGCTGTGCATTATGGAATTTCTTTCAATGAGTCTAATTCAGTAGGCCAATTGTCTAGATGTTGACTGAACCAATCGGGATCGATTCACTAAGTATCCAGAGACGAGAGTTCCGCTGCTTAATTATTATTGTCAATTATTGCTTGTTTGTGTAGACTGGAACGTAATAGTGAGGTCAAAATTGCTAGCAGTAGATTTGACTTTTGCTCAAGAACCTCATTCAAATATGGGTTTCCTGATGAGTGGGAATATCTATCAAACAAAATGCGATATTTTATATTTTGCTTTTTCTGACATTTAACAGAATGATGTGGTAGATGAAATGTTCTGGATTAATTAACTTGTGTTTCTGGAGCGAACTCCACTTGATTCATTTCAATGTAATCTTGCATGAGTTCCGTATAAATGTTTTGAAAATCCGTGGTTTTTAATTTCATCTATAAGTTCATCAAACGTTGCAAAGAAACATCACAATTATCTGATGAAAGAGTCATGTCATTTTTCCATGACAATTTAGCGATACGTCTGCCATCGATCATCTTGTAAGAGTCGTGAAACTGTTTCAAAATTTCTCTGTTAAGCGTATTCCAAGAGTTTCTAGTCTCAAAAGAAGCGTGCATCTTCATATTTCTTTTACATGGTTACTTTATCCTTGCAGATATTGTGAATACCAGATTTTTTTATCACACTTTATGCTGATAATTGATCTAGAACCACTTAGAATCCATCCAAATATAGAAGGCATCAAAACGAGTCTCTCTGTCAGTTTCTTAGGAGGTTTAATGGTCATCACGGTCAGTAAAAATAAGCTCCATTCAAAACTTCGATTGGCATATTATCTGCTTTCCCATACGGATCAGCAAGTTTCAGTTTCTTTTGCCGAGCAAAAAGAGTAATATCCTTTGGAACAGTTTGATGAGGTGCATAAGTATTAGAGCTCTCAAATGCACTTAAGCTAACACTTGAATTGTTCCAAGTACTGGAAATTTCCAACTAAACTGCTCTTCGAGGTTGCGTTTCACTTGCATGAGACTCAAATCCTCGAACCTCTAGGTTGCCACTTCTGGTCAATTTTAAATTCAAAATATCTACTAGACGAGTGAAAACAAAACTAGACTGAGAACCACCATCAAAATACATCGTGTTAATTTAGTAATTCCTGTGGGACCTTGTGGGTAATAAACACCTTTGCGGTTTGTAAATGAGAAACATTTGATGCAAAAATGTTTACTTGATTTGCAGTTGTCAAAGGAATAAGGTCAGGGTTGGAATTTTTAGAAATTGAAACATGATGTTTCCTTCTGCACATGATACAGAAGGCCTTATCCTTTCTAGGACAACTCCTCAGGTTATGTCCTTTGTTGATATGCAAGAAGGAACGTCCAGCAGTCTTGATCTTCTGGACACGAACATCTATATCAGTGACAGATTTGCAATCCTGGGACCAATGTCCTGCAGCATTACAGAAGGGACGAAAAGATGATGGTTTCTTTGAATAATTCTTTGGCTTGTATTGAGTCTTCGAGTTAACATTAAATTCTGCACAAAATTCTTCGGTTGGTTCACCTTTAATTTTCAAGGTAGTATGAGCACCCTCAACTTCTTCAGAGAGACACCCTCGCAGTTTTAAAATGTCACTTTCTGATATTTTCCCCCCTTTGGCGTGAACGATCTATCGTCGATAAAAAAGCACGTAGAATTTTGGGCTTTAAAACTCGGCCGTATGCATTTATATCTTCTCCTAAAGCAGTTAAAGCCTCATGTTACACTCGATAAAAATATTATTTAGAGACATTGGCTTGGGTTAGAAAAAAGTGTTATATTTTCCAAAAAATCTAAATGGGCCTGGATAATTCTATTTTTATCACCATACCAATTTTTAAAGATATTTATCACTGTTTCATAAGTTTCAGCAGTTACGCTTATTTCATCTACTAAACACGCTGCTTCATCCTTCAAATAGCATCTTAGATAGACATGTTTATCTATTATAGAAAGTTGTTGGTTTAAGTCGATTGCAGAGGAAAATAGCTGAAAAAACACATGAAATTTTTCTATCTCACCATCAAAGGGTTATATTTTCATTGTAGGTAATTTTGCAGTGGATTGAATACAAGACATAGGTGAATTTGGCGAAATACCGCTGGAGTAGGATAAAGGAAAGGGAGAGTATGAAGAGTACATCGCCCCATTTGGCGAGATGGCGGCGTCTGCCGTCGGATCGTTTTTTGGAACTTTAAAGTTTTCTAAAGCTTATCGCGCTTTAAATATAGTTAATTTTGTCTTATCTTCATACTATGCACATTCAATTATATCAAGTTCAAATTCGCTATCAGAAAGTAAGGCATGAATTTTGTCATCTAAAATTTTTAACTCTTGAAACGTTTCTGAAAGGTGACTTATTGTAAAATCTATTTCTTCCTGTGAACCATTAATGTTGAATTTATTGCAGAAACGAGAGATGTTTTTTCTAGCACAACTTATTTTCCTTTTTAAAAGAAAAACCTCGTCGTTGTTTCTTCGGTTGTTATCATTATCATTTAACGAGATTTGACTGTCAGCATTATTGGAAACGAATGCATCACTCAGAGACATTGTGTGTTCTTAAGAAAACAAATTAAAATAGATTTATCTGTCTCCATCCGTGAGTTCAAAAGGAGTTGTTTCACCACCATTACATTTGTTGGGTATCAAGCGTATTTATTTCTAGTTGATATCTATACAAAATAAAATACATAGAATTTAACAGGTAAACATTAAGGAAACTGGATCGTAGACACATGAGAGTCAAAGTTATATTTATTTCTTACTTTCAGTTGTTTACTAGGGTTTCTCGCGACGTCAGTTATTATCCTTGAACCGGATAGACACAAAGACACTTAAATAATTTTGTTTCTGCTTCAGGATAAGAAAATCATTGCATTTCTGATACACATATTATTACAAATTCGATTGTCTCTATTTTATATTTAATACATGTTTCCTAGCATTTTTTTAAAAAAATATCCGTATTCCATCTTTATAAGTTTGAAAGTAAAACCAAAAACGAATGCTTATAAAATTTGCATAATATACGAGGCAGTAAGAGTATTTCTTACAAGATTTACACCTATGAATAGATATAATACTCGACAATATAAAGTAAAAGGATATTGCCTATAACACTTTCTGTTATTTTTTAGCTTCTCTTGCATCTGATTTAAGCACGCGGAATAGCATATAATTCAATGCTTCTTAATTGACAAGTATGTATAAAGAGATAATCAACAAATAGAAGAAACACGCTATTTGATTATTATTAAAAGCTGTTATGAAGTAGAAGATCAAAGTTCCATACAAGGAAAAACAAATAAACATAATATAAAAATATAGCTTTCCTTTTAATGTTGCAGATAGGCATCAGTATTAGAATTGCTACTCAAGCATGAAATTCCCCCTTGACTCATGGCGCTGCGAAACTTTGTCCAATACAGATATTACTTTCACAAGATAAACACATTAAGAGGAAAGGTAAGCTAGCCATAAAGCCCCGTGTAATATACCAAGAAATAGAAGCCCGAAAGAAAAGGTTATAAAACTTCAAAAGAGCGCCCCTGCAACGTAGATTAATTAAAGAGCCCAGGGAGAAAGGTCTCGAGTTTCGAGATGCTTTGATATAGCTTGAAAGAGTATGGGATTTCACATTTTCATTTCGAAGCAAAAATTTCTTTCATGTGAAAGAGCTGACGTTCAAATGAAAAGTGCATTTTATAGTAAGGAGTATCTTATTTACAGAATAAAGCGTTCCTTCAAGCTAAGATGGAGGAGTTGAAGGAAATCAAGCGTAAAGGAACAAAACAGACTCGTTAATGGGAGCTTTTTTGTTAAAAAAAGTTAAATGTACGGCATTAAACATTTTCTAGAATAAAAATAACATTTTACTTATGGTTTCATTAGAGAAAGTTCTTTGTTGGTATTAAAAAGTAAAATCATTAATAAATCTGCAAAATCATTACTTTTATATGAAATTTAATATGTCGATTAAATATTAATAGGGATTTTTTTAAATCATCTTCCTGCTTTTATTATACGTTTGTAAATAACATTAACTAACATATCAATCCTTGAAAAAGTTAGTAATTTAATCCACGAAATTTGCATGAAAGCTCAGTCATCTGAATTATGATTATTAACATCGATAATTTATTTTGCAGCTCTTTAAAACACAAATGATACATGAATTTCAAAATTTATAAATAAACTAGTTGATATACCTAGCGTTGCTCGGGATGAAATTTTCAAATCTATGAACTTGTAACAATTTAAATTTCTTTTGCATCAGCATTTTTCGTTGATTTTTGTTCGCTTCGCCCATGTCTTCTGAACGCTCGGCCAACGCTTCCTTTTGTCTCAACACATTGAACCACCTGGCACGAATCACGTAATTCTTGTAATTCCATTTTTCCTTCTCCATCATTAATACGTCGACAACAGAAGCTCTTCATATATGATTTTTATTACCATTATCCGAAATACCATTGTCTTCTTTTTGGTATCTGTGTACCTGATCGGGAAATAAAGGACATTGTTCCTTAATTTTCTCCTTAGGCCTCACCGGTCAAGTAGAAAAATAATATGCTGATTTCATATGCGTGAATAAAAGGACACATGACAATAGGAATTCCTCATCTAGGAAGGAATAGGAATCTTTAGGTAAATAACTTATTTTTAAATAATATTAGTCTGAGAATTAATATATTCTTTTATTAATGTATTTATAATATAATTTACTTATTACCAACAGGTTGATTGATTCTTTGAGCAGAAAAGAAGAATTTCAGTAATGCAGAGTCATTGCAACTATATATAACCTAAGGCATCGGGACATTAAAAGATTTCATACCTCAGCTTGGCTGGCCCGTGTTCAAAGATATAGAACTTGACACTGTCTGGAAAATTTCTAGAAAAGGAATGTGTCATTTGACGCTCGTGTCTATTGTAAATAAATCTTCTGGAAAACATGTTTACATCTTCTCTAACGCATTGTGCCGCAATCATTTTCTGTCTAGGATTACATTTAAGGTAAAAATGTTCATAACTTTTAATAGAAGCAGCTTGATATTTCAGTTAAAACTCGTATTCACTCAAATTGCAATCGATTGGGTTTTCCGGAATAACCCTATGTTAAAATGATTAGGGTTTTCGTTCAGCACAGACACACACGTGTATATGTATATGTATATGTATATGTATATGTATATGTATATGTATATGTATATGTATATGTATATGTATATGTATAAGTATATGTATATGTATATGTATATGTATATGTATATGTATATGTATATGTATATGTATATGTATATGTATATGTATATGTATATGTATATGTATATGTGTGCACGTGTGTTGGAAAGCATTGAAATTTTGTATACGGATTTACAAAATTATTCTGTTAGATTTGCAACGGTTACTTACTATTTCCAAAGCAAATTTTTGAGAAAGGTTATATTACGTCTTGCAAAGTCATGTATAATATATTGATAATATATAAAGATTATTTTCATCTGACCATCATGACACTCTTATTTTTAGACACTGAAAAAATATACAGCGTGATTCAAATGTCTGGAATAAATTTACAAATCGATAATTCGAAAAATAATTCACTGATCATCCTTACTCATACTGCACAAAATACATTATTGAAAAACTGAAAATATTTTAAAAGAATGAAGCTTGATCTGAAATTTCGGACTTAATAAAATCAATTTAAAAATAAATATGGGGCTTTTTACACGGTCTTCAACTTATCCCAGTTTTAAATAAATGAAAAGATTTATTTTATTTCAGAATTGATTCAGGTGGAAATAGAAGAATTCAGAATTGATTCAGGTGGTAATAGGCTGCCATAATCGATTGATCGGATGTGAATTTCAAACCAATGATGACGTGTTCTTTCTCTGGGAGGCAAGACTTAATGAAGATGCATGGGAGCAGTAAAGGGATAAGAATGTTGTAGTCTTAGTAGTGAAAAAGGATTGCTGAGGATAAAATTCTATACGTGAAAAATGTTTGAACTGTACACGCATTTTGAAAATCGAAATTTTTTGACAAAATATGAAATAATGGATGTTTTCTTATTTATTTTGACTGTGTGTGTTTTCAGTAACGCAAATTTTTGTTTCATTACTTTACTTTTTCTCAATACATTGCAAATTTTTAGCGCAAAAGAACACATAAGACTGCGTGATGTTAATCGGTGGGTAATGTACGCTTTTTGTATAGCATATTTACAAAAACAGAGAATCCTACAGAATGGCCAATTAGTTTTTAGAATTAGAGAAATCTTTCCTTTAATTCATAATTTTTATAAAGTTCCATCTGTGATAAATCGAAATGATAAAAAAGGAAAAAGATATTGAAACCACTTGTAAATGTGTATGTATGAATACAAAGGAGCGTATAAATATATAAAATGTTTTCGTTGTTGCAGTCATAAAACAGTCGAGTTATTAACCAATTTGCTTTATTATAAAAATATTTTGTAGAGCGGATATACCAACATCTTAGTTGAAGTTTTTTGTAAAAGTGTACAGAAAATCCCCGATTCTCTCGGATAAGGGAGTAACAATATAACACGTGATCAAAGTGAAGGGAATATTGGCTATTTTTAATAAATTACGTAAGCGTTTTAGGGAAGATGCATGGCGTCAAGGAGTGGCTGATTTCACGACTTGTGCGTGCGTGGAAACGATTAAAATATTCTTTTAGTAATAAATATGCCAAGACCAGAAATTTAATATACCTCCAGCGCGGGAAATAGAACGATACTGGAATTTAAGAAAAGTGATTTTGTAATACATTAAGACTTTAAAATATATAATATTAGAATTTGAAATAAAATTATTTGAGATTATATATATATATATATATATATATATATATATATATATATTTTTAAAAAGAATATCACTATGAAAAAAAAAATTCTGAACAAAATTGAGATTCTGTGTGCATCACCAGGGATCAGAGAAACAGGATTGCAAAAAAATAAATTAGTCTCATGAATAAATCTATTAATGATTAGAAAAAAAATTATGTTTTACAGAATGCTACTGAAGTTTGAAGGCTAGGGACAAACTAGGGACATTCGAAATTAGAAGAAATCCTCCCCAGAAATTCAGAGAATTGCGTTTGTACGTAGAGTCGAAATAAAAAACTTATATACATTATAAATGTGCGATAGATTTCAAAATTTATAACCATAATGGTAGTTCTCTGTTTTATCATTATTTCTATAAAAGAAATGCAGTAGTTATATGAACTATATGCCTAACAATAAGCATGTTTCATAGATAAGTGAAATAAATGTCTCCTCAGTCTTCTTAACACCTTTGCTGATGTAAAATAGATAGGAATAACAAATAAATTATCTGTGAGAATATCCCACCTAATACTCAGCGCACGATATTTACAAATTTGTTGCTTCACTGCACCCAAACTCTCTAACTGAATTAACGCATAACATTGATATTATAATATACTTATTTTATCTCAATTATAGAAAGAAAGAAATTATAAATTTAGTGTAAGTTTATATGTGAAAATAGACAAAAACTGATATGATAAAATAAATTGCGTTTCCTTAGCGAACAAATTAGATTTTAAGATGCTGGTTTGATGATTCAATGAATGCACTATTGTCACTTGCGTAGACGATATTGTTCGAAAAGTCTTTCTGTGGGTGTATGGTGTAAACAGTCCAACACGCAGGATAACGGACAATGAAGATTTATTCACAAATATGCAGGAAAGCACGTAGCAGAGGTAACAGGAAACAATAGTTCTTGCACAGATTAGTAATGTAAACAGATAACAATTCACAAATAATAACAGTTCAGCACTGATATTTAGCAACACAAACAGTCAGCAAATAACTAATAACGACAATAACAGCATTTTCAATAGCGCTCAACTTACCAGCTTCCTAGCTTGCACTTCAGACGAAACTCTAAAGTCGTTCCCAATGGATCAAAACTACTCCCTCTGATCCAGACGTGGTCCTTATATACTCTCTCCGACAGGCCGTGACCCCACATGGAGTTTTCTCGTATATTCAAGCGTATTCCCTTTCCTAATAGAAATATCGAGAAAAGGGATGCATTTTCTGGAACCATCTATTTGTCGCCAAGTCGCGAAAATGGTCGCCACGTTCGTCGCCAAGGTCAGGGATCCTGGAACAGCCACTGCCTGCCAATCCATGCTTAACCTTGTAAAACTCTCTTCCCAACCATAAGACTAACATTGCTGGGAAGCGACTTTCCATGTTCGTAACAATATATTCCTTCACCAAAAAATCACTTTACTTTAAGGCGACCAGGGACCTTCAAAATCGTTTTTTTTTTTCAAATGTTCAACTAATTAGTTTGAAATTTTACAGACATGAATAAGCGAACTATATTAGACAAGACACAAAATTTCACTGCAATATATTCATTTATTTCTGAGTTTTGGGTATAAATGTACTTTTTAGTAACAATTTATGGCCTTTATTGTAAATGTTCCAGGAGCTTCAATTGTTGTTTAAATTTCTTGTCATTTTATATAATTAGAAAAATATATATGGTAAAGAAATTTTGGCATGAATATTGAAGATATTTTGTTATTAAACTGAAAATATTTTTATATATCAAATATTGGCCATAATTTCTTAAAAAATCAATAGTTTCGAGATATTTTGTTGTCCATTTTGAAAATCCTTTCTGAAACATAAAAATTAATCCCAATTTTTGTTTCACAATAGTTAGAGCAAGTAATAAACAAATTAGAGTGATTTAAGGTAATTTTGGTGCGCCTGGAAAATTTATTATAAAGCCCATTAATTGCTATTAATAATTACATTTATACTAACAACTCAGAAATAAATAAATATAATGGCAGTGAAATTTTGCTTGTTGTTTAATTTAGTGCTCTTTTTAATGCCTGCAAGATTTGAAATTGATTGGTTCAAAATTTAGAAAATTATTTTCGCCTTAAAATAAATACATTTACACTATAGACCCTTTTTTTCGCTTTCTGCAAAATTCCTTTACAACAAGCCTTTTTACTTCAAGAAAAGTTGTGTTTTCTTAGTTTAAAGAGAAGTTACAGAAGAAATATATTTCATGCTTCAAAATTGCATTCAAAATAAAATAAAACATGTTCACTTCATCCAGAATATCTGATTTTATAATTTTCTCTACAAAACTGGCTAAGACTAGTTGAATCATCTAGAAATGAGTTAGAAATAATTTGATGCTATAGTACACTAAGGCTGTTCGCACATTTTTTCGACGATTATCATGGTATTTACAGAATTATTTTACATAAATTTTTTGTATTTAAAATTGTTCACTTTGATAAACCTTATTCTTAACAAACCTTCTACATCGTAACTTCCATGATAATAATCCCTTTTCAGTATCGGAAAAAGTATTTCGTCGAATTGCTTTTGAACAGCATTCCAAAGTCCTTTAAGGGTTGTAGGTGGAGGCTTGGTTAATGCTCAATTTAAAAGTACAAAAAGCTCAAAAGTTATTGGATGAGTCATCAGCAGATTTAGCAGGAATATCAGTTAAGAGTACGTTCTTAATTCCCAATTCTTGTTCTATTTCTTCTAGGAAATTAACAGTGCATTGTGAGGTGTGGCTGTTTGCTTTTTTCTGATGCAGTTCTAATTATCGATTGCATTGTGAGTAAAGACATGTTATTTTATATTTTAAGACTGAAGATGAAATAATATGTTCCTGATAGTATGTGGAACTGATCTTAACCTTTTACTATACTCTTCTTACTTTTATTCTGCCATTATATGAAAAACCAACAAAAATCATAAATCTTTGAGAACAATTTTCTTCAGCTCATTTAAGCCGTATTATAAGAATTTTTCTTCGCTTCAATAATAATAAATTGATATTTTATTCTTGCAGTCATTTAAATATACAGCTTCATCTACGGTTACAACATTTTCCAATTTTTTTTTCCGGAAAACGGTTTTTCATAAGGAATTCTTCAGCCTTTGGTCTGTGTTCAGAGATATGACGTAGAGAAAGACAATGGTCGTTGTATTTTTTTATATTTTAAAGATTCAACTCAGAGTTAAAAATTATGTTTACAGTTGATACTGAACAATTTAATGATTTAATAAGTGCCCTTTTCTGTTAACGACATATGGAAAAAAAGTTAAAATTTGTCGTTATCCCCTCAAAATCATATACAATTAAAAATAGAAAAAGTCTGGAATAAAAGACAAATACAATGGAGATGATTGAAAGCAAAAAATCCGAATACATAAGACCTAGATTAAAAATAATACATTAATATTACTAAACAATAAAAGAGAAAAAAGGAAAAGGCTTACCACCGCCAGGAATAAGCACACGAGACTGTAAGTCGCAAGAGGAAATGTCATCAAACCAGTTATTGCTGTTGCCAAACAAAGGAAGAAAAGGAGAAAAAAGGCCTTGCCCCTGATAGCCCCTAATTCACTACTTGAGATACAGTCGCGCCCCTAATTCACTGCTTGAGATACGGAGTTTTCGGGGATACTATTTTTTAAAATGTTGATCAAACAAAAGCTTTGATTGTCTCGATTTTGAATTTTGATTTGAACAAAAAAATTGGTAAAGTAAATCTAGGATGGTGCCGATTAAAAGTTAGAGAATTTATAAGACCATGGCAATGTTTTGTATGCTATCGATATGGGCATATAGATAGAGACTGCATTGACAGAGACAAAATATTTTGTACCAATATGGAGAGGAAAAACATAAAACAGCGGAGTATCCAAATGAAATGAATTGTTCAAATTGCAAAAGACTAAACCTGCGATTAAAGGAAGAAGTAGATATATAACATGACGTCAAGAGCAGACTATATGGAAGTTATTTGAGAGAAATCGATTTTATTAGGGAAAAGATTGATTACGGCAAACCTGTGCCTAAAATTCAGTAGGGCATTTTCCTCGGCAATTTTTTGTGGTCATCTAAATTTGAGCCACTCAAAGTCTGCGGCGTTACTATTGGAGGATGATATCATGAGGCGGAATCTAGACATTATGTTCTTAACAGAACCATATGCGTATAAAGGACATGTGACTAATGTGCCTACAGGTTTTAATGGAGTCTACCTAGAGTGAGATCCTAGGACTGGGATTTTTTTAAAGAAAGAGGTAAATTTTCTGGAGATATTATTGTTGTGAATAGTGTTTTTAATGATGAAACTTATTTATTAATATGTGTATATTGCTCTCCATCAGAAGAATTAGAAGAGAATTTAAAAATTATAGAAAGAATATTAGAAAAATTTAGAGATTATAAAACGATAATCAAAGGAGACTTCAATGCGAAAAGCCCCGCATGGGGACAGGGAAACTTAGACAAAAGGGGACGTAAGTTACTAGAACTAATCTATAGAATGGACATGGATATACACTCTGTCCCAAAAGTTTATAGACTCTAGTAAAATATAAATTTTAGAAAAAGGGAAAGGCATACAAACACCAATTTCAAATATGTTTATTCAAACCATATGCGACTTGCATTCAACTAAATATTTAGAAAAAATAACAATTTCTATTTCAGTTATATAACAAAATGGAAATATTAGGTGTCCCAGAATTTTATAGAATATATGACTTTTCAACAAAAGGTGTTCAATACAATATTCTTAATAGTTTAAAGTCTTTCCATTTATCAGTAAGACATCGTATACACGTTTTTCCATCGACATAATTAAGGTTTGTAATAACTCTGGTTCCAAGTTGTACTTCAAGTTGTACAAGTATTCACTTTCAATGGCTGTCTTCAAGGCATACACTGAATAAAATTGCCCTCCATTCTCATACACCTTCTGAGACATAATGCCCCACACATTCTCAATTGGGTTTAGATCGGGCTCATCGGTGGCCATTCGAGAACAGTAACATTTTTTGCGTTTAAATAATTTTTCGTAGCACTGGAGGTATGGGTGGGAGCATTATCATGCTGATATTCCCAATTTCGTCCCCCTATGTTTGCTGCAAATGGCATAAGATGATTCTCTAGTGTTTCTATGTATTTAGGAGAATTCTGTCGGCCATCTAAAAAGGCCAAACCCACTTGACCGTTGAAATCGAAAGCGGTCCACACCATCACAGATCCACCACCACTTTGGGGAGTGAAAAAGCTCCTGGGCTCTTTTCGTAAATCATGCCAATATTTTATATACACGTCAGGTCCATCGAGGTTCCATTTTTTTCATCACAGAAAAGGATAGCCATCCATTTATCGCTATATGACATATGATTACGGGCCCATTGTAATCTCTTACTAATGTGAAGATTTGAGAGTTGTAATCTGCGAGCCATTTTTGCGTGGATCATACGAACAGATTCTATAATTCGTCTATGAACAGTGTTCTTGGAGATTTGCAACCGGGAAGTCCTAGTAATTTCGTTAACCGACATTTTCTGACTGGAAGCCATTCTTTGTATCCGTCTATCACTGCGAATATCTGTCGCACGTGGTTTTGCCGAACGTGGGTTTGTCTCATATGGTGTCTTACGAATTAATAAACGATAAATCATACTTTTAGACTGATTTAAAAGTTTCGATATTTCCTTAACAGTCTTGCTGAGCAATTTCAAATGCAGAATTTTAGTCACTTCTTCATTAGAGAGCTACGAAGCTTTAGGCGTCTTGAAACGCAGAAAAAACGTCCTCTTTCCTCTTCTTACAACATATTTATTAGGATCCGAATCGACGCCATAATTACCGATATCATATTTGCATAAAATTGCATTTGTCTATTAACTTTCGGGACAGGTTATTTCTGTTTATTCTACGATTTAAAAATTGTCATTAAATATACGGGGTAGAACTGCTGTTTTCTCAATATAATAGACATAACATATCTATACAGTAAATTGCTATTAAATACATCATATACAACAAAAAATATAGGCAAAATACAATATTCTATAAACTTTTGGGACAGAGTGTAGTTAACCCTATGGACTCTCCACCAACATTTGAATCTGACAGAGGAAAAAGTTGGATTGACTTAACCCTTACCAGGAATATACAAACTAATTATATACAGGACTGGAAAGTTAATTCGGAAACTACCCATAGTGATCACAAATTAATAACTTTCTTTTAAGGAAGCGAAATCGAGAGCAACTAAGAAAAGTCGCTGGAGACTAGAAAATTTGAAGCTAATTGAACTTCAGAAGTGATCTATACTGTTTAATACAAACATTTTGTGATATAGAAATTTAAAAAAGTAATTTTACCGAAGTCATGAGGGATATCGAGGAGGGATTAAACTTAATTTGCGAAAACAATTGCAAGAAAAAGAGTTTACGAGAAAACCAAAGTGCAATCTGGTGGCCACGTAAACTAGAGATGATGCGAAGCAAAACTAGGACGTTGAGACGTAGATATCAAAAAACTAGGGATAATGAAGAACGAAATAGAAAGAAAATTATTGCCAAAAAAGAACATGAAAAATACAAAAGAATGATTTCAAAACCGAAGGAAGAATGCTTCAAAGAATTTCTCTTAAGTATTACACAGAAAAACTCCTTCGGTAAAAAAAATGTTATCAAAGATAAAAAAATCAGAGATAAATATAAATCAAATTGTGAAAGAAGATGGGGAATTAACTAAAGACTATAAAGAAAGTTGACACTTCACCCTTAGAAAACACTTTCCACTCATTGATGATCACTATGAATTAACAGAAGAAGAACTACCGGATATAGAAGAATATAAATTCACTAAGCAGGAAATAGAAAATAGTATAAAAGGAATGAAGCGTGGAGGTGCTCCAAGATATGATGGATGGACGATTGAACTGGTGGAAGAGTGTTATTTTACAGATTGTGAATGTTTTACTCAGGTGCTAGATACATGTTTCATAAATGGGTTTTTCCCGGAAAATTGTAAGACAGCAGAAGTTATTTTGATTCCCAAGGAGGGGAAAGACTTGAAGGATTACAAGTAATATAGACTCATTTGTCTTCTCCCCGTTTGGGGAAAGATCCTAGACAAATTAATTGCGAATAGATTGACTTACTTCCTGGAGGAAAATCAAATTTTGAATAATATTCAGTATGGCTTTAGAAAATATAATAGCGCGATTAACGCATTACAGGGAGTGGCTGAGTTTATAGGCGAATCTCTACATAAAGTAACATGCATGGTATCGCTTGATATAGAAAATGCTTTCAATTCTGTAAGATGGAGTAATATAAAACAATTACTTGAAAAATACAAAGTGCCAAGATACCTCGGTAGATTACTTGATGATTTTTTAAAAGATAGATCGGATTTGCTGACAGATGGTACAAGATGGATATATAACCAAGGAGTTCCGCAGGGGTCCTGTTTGGGACCAATCATCTGGTTATTGGTTGCAAACGAATTATTAAATGATTTTGAATTTGATGAAAATCATTGAATACAGGCTTTTACAGATGACATAATAATTTTAATGAGGGCTACAGCATCTTATCATTTCGTAAACAATAGTCAAGATATAATGAAAAAGCTGGAAAACTGGGCTGCAAAATTCAGATTAAAATTTTGTAAAAGAAAGACTAAATATATAATGTTCAAATATAAGAAGGACATAACACATTTTCCAGGGATAAAGATGTACGGGGAAAGAATAAGTTACTCCAAAAACCATAAAATATCTTGGAATATTGTTTGACCCTAACCGGCCATTTATACCTCACCGAAATGAGGTACAAAAGAAAGTCTTTAAGCTAAACGAAAAATTGAGAAGAATTACAAGGGCAACGTGGGGCCTGAAATCTCAGGTAGTAAAAGAAATCTATAAAACTGTTGTTGAGAAATTGATACAATATAGTAGCGAAATTTGGTACAAAGACATTGTAAAAATAAATAGCAATCTTATTCAGATTCAGAGACAGACACTTTTGGGAATAACAAAAACATATAGAACTGTATCAAATGAGGCAATTCAGGTCTTGAGTGGATGTCCGCCTTTGGACCTAAAGATTAGAATTGAAAATGGCATGGCTAAGCAAATAAGAAGGAACAAATTAAATAAAATAATGGATGACAAGATAGGTTTTGAATACGAAAAAAGAATTCAGCCATGGAAAACTCTGAAGATCGATTGGAATTACTACGTGGGAGAAATGAAGGGTCTGATGATTTTTACTGATGGTTCCAAAATGGACTGAGGAGTTGGTTGCGCATTTGTAGTATTTTATAATAAAACAGAACTAGACTATAGCAAATTTAGACTAAATGAATTGAGCACAGTATTTATGGCTGAAGTGATAGCAATTCAACAGGCAGTTCAGTATGTCAAAGCAAATGATCTAGCACAAGTAAATATAATCATAAATATAATCAGTGAGTCCAGGTCAGCACTTATGGCATTAAGTGCTGTAGAAGAAGCCAGAGATATAATCAATAATATAAAAGAAGATATAAAAGAATACAAAGGAAAAATAACCTTGCTTGGATTAGAGCACAAATGGGGAATTTTGGAAATGAACGTGCAGATCATTTAGCCAAGGAGGCAACAATGATTTCAGATGAAACAATTAGTTTTGTTCCCTCTAGAAACCAGATAAGAACTGAAGGGAATAAAATTATAAAGACCTGTCGCAAAATTGTTAGAATGATTCAAAAAATGCGCGATGAGCCAAAAACCTAATAGATAAAGTTAACGTTGATAGACTACATGGGGATTTCTACATAAATCAAATTTTGACGGCACATGGAGTTTTTAGAGAGCATCAGGCTAGATTCTTCGGAAAACGTCGTTATGTTCATGGGACCATGAAACGGGATCTGTTCTTCACGTAATTAAAAATTGCGAAATTTGGACATCATACAGAAAAAACTAGCCTAGTGTATGGCAAGTAATGAGTTTGAAAGTCTTGAAAAATAATGCCGATATTCGTATCTCATTCACGAACTGCTAATTAAAGAATTAGACTTATTGTCGTCGTTCAGTGAAACTGATGTTTCCCGTCACTAAAAAAAAAGAAGAGAAAAATATTGTAAATAAGGTGTATCACATTTTTCCTGCACGGCCTAGGCCAGGGCGTGGTAATCAAATCTGTATTTTGATTTGAACAAATAGATTTAATACGAGAAAATTGAGTGAGAATTTTGTTTCTATAAATCTTAATAGAAATATTAGAAGACCAGTATAATTTTTCTTGTATTTGTGTAATATTTCAAATTTTTAGTTTTTCTGAAAATATTATGTTTACTATGTTGTTTTATTTCTTATATATTTATATATTATTTTTCGTCAAAGTATTTTTTGTCAAAGACTAATACAAACCGTTTATTAAGAAAAGAAACTGCAAATTATTAGATATAATCGTTTGTGCATTAATATGTAATTTTCTGAACACGCTAGTGTGTATAATAATTATATGATCACTTGAGTACTCTATTAATAAAATTTATTTTCTCTTTTAGATCGATAGATTGGCAATAGTGATCATATTAAAAATACTACAGAAGAGAACTCAGTTTTTTCATTTCTTTATAGGATCTAAAGGAATTCTTGCATTACATTTAAAAATAATGTTTATTTATGCCCCAATTAAAATAAAAATCGTACTCTCATTAAATTACATCTTTGTTCCATAGTCTTTACAAAAATCTACCAAATTAAGTGAATGAAAGTTTCAGTTGATAAGACTGTTGTAACGTAAAAATCAAATTAATTATGAAATTCGAAATCATCTAAATACTACCAAGAGAAAAAATAAGTCATCAAAACCTTTTTGCATTTATTTATTTATTAAATATACCGAAAGCATCTCAAGAAACGTTACTAAATATTTTATACTTTTATTATTTTACTACTTGAGATGTAATTAATTATAACGCTGTCATAATTTGTGATTGCTTTTGTAAGTAAATGATATAAGCGTCTTGATAATTTATTAATTGAACTTATCGGTGAACAACATTTTAAAAACATGTTCTCTGTAAAACAAATATGTTTTTGCTTCAATTTTTTGCATTAGATATTTATGTAAGGAAAAAATGCAAACACTCTTTTCATATAATTAAAACTTGAGGAGACGAATTATTTTTTTTGTCGGAATATGTTAGTGACATAATAAGCATCGGGATATGATTAGGTGCTTCTAAACTGCTTACTTTCTTAGCGTAGCTAGGCTGCGTATAGATGAAGAGAGAAGTATAAAGAAATTTTTCTATTTCCTTGGATATTTAATGTTGTCTTCTTAGAATAATAACAACGAAATTTTAATTTAATGTTTCACCTGACGTTAATAATGTTACAAGTACCTCTGTAAAGCCTTTGAAGATCCAACAGTTCATTATCTAATGCCAAGAGTGTTCTAACAAGATTAGATAAATATTTATCTCTGGAGATTAAATTCCATGACTAAAATTAAATATTGTATAAAGTAAACAGGTCATCCTTTGTTGAAATAACTTTGATGAGTTTGCTCGGATTATTGCTATTAGGAGGAAGTTACAGATTCTAAAGCTATTGTCGAAGATTTCCAAAAGGTATCTTGAACAAAGGTTAAATTAAAATATACAGCTTGCATTTCATTATATCTTACACAAGGAAAAGCACAGATTATAATTTTTTTCTTTTAAATCATTTTTCACAATTTTCAACTTTTTGGCTTATTTTAAACTAAAGGAAACGATATATACAACAAAACTTATTCCGACGACATTTAAAATTTCAATTACTCTGCGTATGAAACAAAACTCATCAGTGCGTAGCAACGTAAATTTCTGTATTTTTGGTTGCATGTAACTTTCAAAATATTCTAAGAATTTAAGTTCAGATAGTTTGTACTGAAATTATATCTTAAGACTTCTGATGCACAGTAGGGGACATCAAAGAATTTGGTAATCAATTTAACCATCTATTTATATTATTAAATAATTTGGTATGTTATATTAACATCTCGTTTGAAACACTAAGAACACAATTGGACATAAATTTATTCACATACTGATGGTGGACTGTATTCACTTACTTATTATATGGTCAGATGACAAAAAATTAATCCTGAATGATCAACGTATTCTCCAGTCTTTTAAACTGCAACAATGTGCTTTAGTACACGAAGAAATCCTTGTTGCTAAGTGAACGAGTTGTATAAGTGTAGACAATGAATATCTGTTAGCTTTTCTCCATTCTGACCCATTTAATCTCTTCTGTGTATTTTGATCTTACATGTCATTAAGATTCATTTTACGATAACGAACCACGTTGGTCAGCTCTAATCAAGAATTGAATTTTTGCTAGCTAAGCAATATAGATTTTATATTAGTGAATAAAGCAAAATCATTTAATCTATTATGTTGTTCATTTTCTTCTAAAGTGGCTTAAAATATAAACTTGCGTATTAACTGAATATTTAAAAGGTATAAATTGCAGTTATTCATTGCAAAATATTTAAATATCACATACTCTTTTTGCTACATGTAATAGTATGGAATATAATTTTCCTCCTTTAATATGAGCAGCCCATAATGTATACAGTTTTTTTTCTAAAGCGGTAGGACAATAACTCTTGTCACCAAAAACTACGTAAATAATAAAATTTATTGGAAAAAAGAAAATAAATCTCTCTCGACATTATTGTTTTTAAGAATAATAAAGAATACATCTGAAAGGATACTTTATTCGGTATGTGAATAATTGCAGTGCAATGACATTTAACAGAAGAACTTTTAAAAACGGTGTCTTAGCGATCCATATAATTAAGTAAATTGAAATATCTAGGAAATAGAAGGAAAAACTCCGTTTTGTTAAAATTTACAATAATTTTTATTATAGAGTTTTATTTATGTGAGGTTTTTGAAATATCATAGAATTCGCTGTATGGATTGACATTCAAGAAAAATATTTGAAACTGAACATTTTATAGTAATATTGTTAAGAGTTAATTCCAATGTTTTCTTCTCAGGTCTGTTCATTTATTTAAAAGTTTACTTTAAGAAGAATCAATCTGACACTATAACTTCTTATTAATTATGTGATAATTTGTAAGCTAACTCAGCTGCTGAACTCTTGTTACTGAGACATACATAAATTCGTTTATTCCTCTTTTAAAGCGTTAACCTTCCGTTGGCACTTGTAATCTGTGAGATGAAGCACCTATAATTTTGTGCCGAAGTTTGGAATTTACCGAGAAAGGTGTGACACCCCTATTAGCTTCCTGGTTCCCTACCACTCACACTAGGTTATCCTGGTTTTTTTTCTCTAGTGATCTTCTGTTGTACGTGTGGGCCACGTTAATCTGGTAGATGAGTTGCACCGGATTACTCTTGTATTTCTGATTTTCAAAATTTTACTCAATATTTCTATTTATATACCTGCAAATGTCCGTATACCAGTGTCCCAGCCCCTAATTCAATAATATTTATCATTATTTCTAATATATTGTTTCTTAAATTTCGAATTAAATCAGGCTCTCAACGACAACAGTTGTCATTACTAAGGAGCCTTAAGGGAAAACAAACTTCAACTCTCTCCTGAATTCCTGGATATTTTGTTAGTTGAAATTGCGAGGAAATAGGAAAGAGGTTATTTAAAAAGGCAAATATAGCTTTGTTTGTCCGAATATTTCAGATCGATAGCTTTCACTTAAGCCTAAGCAAAAATTCAACTTTTAATATCACAGATGACTTGCACTCGAACGTGTTAGCATTAGCATTGCTCCGACTGAAGGTTAAATTCATTCAAAACACTGACTTGCAACTAGCAACTTTCCTCATCTGAGCAACTCATAAGTTTGCCACTGTGATTCTAATTAAGTTCAATCTGAACTGTACAATTCCTTTTCTTGCACTATTAGCTGCGTGAAATACGTAAAGTGCATATTTGTTTATGACATCTAAATATAAGTGTTTTGTTACTACAAATATAAGCAACTTTGTTACTCAAAATTAAGTCTATTAAAGTGTATAAAATATTAAAATAATTCACAAATACGGCTAAAAGGCATAATATGTCATTAATCGTCATCTTATTTGATATATAATTAAATAATTTAGAGCTAGTCTATAATTGACGAATAATTTTCACCCATACTTACACATAATATAATAACTTCCAATTAAATAAACTTCTATTTTATGGATACAAACTTGAATACTTCTAATATCTTTTTTAAAATTTCATTATATGAATGTGAAAAATTTACTTCTCAGAAACTTTTTATAAGATGATATAACGTGCAAAAGTTTAAAGAACCTCAAGATTCCAGTACTAGATAACAGAACTAGAAAAAACTTTGCCGGAAGTTTTTCTTATTTCTACTACATCATGCAAAAATATTAGCTGCAACATTCAATTATTGTTTACTTAATAGTTTAGTCGTAAATTCTCCAAACATATTCTGATACTTTTCGACAGGAAAATAATATTTATAATTGTAAATATTCATCAAGACTTGGAGCAGTATTCTTTTAAGTGAGAGAATGGTAAAATATTAAATAAGATGTAAAAGGCTTTATAAATTTAGTCTTATATAAAAGGGGTATAATATTGTTTCTTTTTTACTAAATCGAGGCACAAGTGTTGATGAAAGTTGTCATCTAGCATTTTATAACCTTTCTGATTGAAACCGTGCTTTCCAAGGATAAGATTTTTCAGCCTTAATAACATTTCTTTTACAATGAATCTTTCAAAAAACCATGATTATTATCTGATACAATTGAAGCCATTTTGTCTTCATAAATAAATTAATAACTGAATTGTGTTATTACTTCGAATTAAGCAAGATAAAGCATAAAGTCATA
>BGPR01016047.1:4292-35445 GCA_013235015.1 Araneus ventricosus
TGAAAGAGAAGGAAAATAAAATTGGATTATTGTTTAGAGTAAATCACGGCATTGATGTGTTGATTTGATGAGGAGTAGGTACAGGCAAACACGGAAAAGCAAGCAACGAGTATTATAGAATAGAGATTATTATTTATTTTTGTTTAAAACCAGGAAGTTAATATATTCATTTTAGTATGTCGTTGAACAGAAAGCTTTCGCTGAGTTTCAGCATTGATGTGTTGATTTGATGAGAGGTAGGTACAGGCAAACAAGAAAAGCAAGCAACAGTATTTTAAGGGCAGAGATTGTATTTATTTTTTTGTTTAAAACCAGAGGAAGTTAATGTATTCATTTAGTATGTCGTTGAACAAGAAAGCTTTCGCTGAGAGTTTCAGCATTGATGTGTTGATTTGTGAGGAGTAAGTACAAACCTTGAAACCTTACGGAAAAGCAAACAGCAGGTATTTTAGAATAAGAGATTATTATTTATTTTCTTTAAAACCAGGGAAGTTAATATGTTATTCATTTTAGTATGTCGTTGAACAGAGAAGATTTCGCTGGAGTTTCAGCATTGATGTGTTGTTGATGAGGAGTAGGTACAGGCAAACACGGAAAAGCAAGCAACGATTATTTTAGAATAGATATTATTATTTATTTTTGTTTAAAACTCAGGAAGTTAATATATTCATTTTATTATGCCGTTGAACAGAAAGCTTTCGCTGAGAGTTTATCCTATTTTTAATTCATTTTCTAGTGTGATTTTAATTTTATTCGTTGAATTTGAAATATGTTCTGATTAAAAGAATTAATAGGAAACCGGCTTGGCTTTGACACAGATTTTATGGTTTTTCTGTTGTTTCACCTCACTCTTTCGATTTTTTTTTTGGGGGGGGGCTAAAACTGTAGCTTAAAATTTCATCTTCCAAATTCTATAAATTTTCTTTGAATTTGTGTAGAAAATAGTGAAATGAAAATTACTTTTATTGTACTAATGTCACCCCCCTACCGAGGTGTCAATATTCGTGTCATTTCTAAGGTTTGAAATCAATTAAAATCTCATTTATGCCAATGACACACTTGGAGAAAAGATATGGCTATTTAACAAGCTTATACCAATACATTTCAGAACCGTAAGTAGTAACACTGGAGCAACCTTTCTTGAAAAAGTTATCATTTCTTACATATTGAAAAAAATCACCTAAGAAAAATATCATCAACAAGTTGAAACAAGGTACGAAAATGAAAATGCACTTTAAAAACAAAATTTTTAAAAATACAAGTATTTTGGGTTGACGTGATTGTGTTTAAATGCAAATTTCACAGTTTCAGCATTTTTAGGTAAAATCTATATTTCTTTGCATTACTATAGTTACATGAGTTCAAAGTGACCATTTGATCTTGCTTTCTAACAAAAAAATAGATCAATACAACTACCTTATTTTAAGTGACCAAGTTTTCACTCATCTTGCAACTAGTAGACCATCGAAAATATCGTCTTAAATGACTGAAACTCCAAGAATGTATAACGTAGACCTTAAATAAATTTTAAGGAATATAATGAATCGCAGCTGGTTACCTTCTCAGGGTTTCAGGAGTGTATTTATCATCTATCAGTGGGTTAAAAGCTACTCTACCCAAATAATTAGAGCGTAATTGGATGAAATCTTGGTTTCATCATTGTCTGCTGAAACGTACCAACAGGAAACTTCCAGGACTGGAACTCTTAATTTCGCTAAAAGAGTTAAGGGAAATGTGCACCGAGTTCAACATTTTAGTGTCAAAGGTTGCTCTTCTGCGTGAAAGTTTTACATTCAATTTTTGTCACAAAAGATTTTCGGTATATTTACTGGTATCTATATATTAATGCTTGAAGAAAAAACTTTGTACCCCTTTTTAAGCACATCGCGAGCACGGAGGAGTGTGAGATTTGGCATAATTAAAGTTCATATGGAGAAGAAGTGCAGAAAGAAAAAAATTATGTATAATATGTGTTACAAATACATTGAATTAAATTAAATTAAACATTCATTGTTTACGTTCATACACTGTAAAAAATTAGCGGAGTACATGCGGAGTGAATTTGGAGTGTATGCGGATTGGATGAATTGTAATTGATTTAATCCACCGCAATGAAATCCACCGCAATGAAATCCACTCCAAGAGGGAGTTTATTTAGATTATTTATTTAAAAAAAATTCTTCGGAGTGAAATACAAAATGCAGATGATTTAAATCTGTCAATATCAAACACATATTAGTTTGTTGTCAAACAGTCGCACAGAGTACAGATTGTCTCTAAGGTATTTATATATAGTATGTATTACTAATACATTAAATTAAATAAAATAAAACAGTCATTGTTTACGCTGATACTGAATGTCAAACACATAAAAGTCTGTGGTCAACAGTCGGACAACATTTATTTTTTTAACCGGTTTTTTTGTTTCAATAAAAAATATATATAAAAAATACGAAGCACGTATTCTTTATTTCATTTTTTGTATTAATTTTTTATTTAAATTTTATATAATTTGAAAAAGTAGACAAATTAACTGTGTAGCCTTGGGGAAACCTGACCAGTATAGCAATAAAAAAACCCCAAGGAAATGTCAAAAAACGCGTTATTGTTTTTTAAATATGACTTAGCCAAGCTATACCTCATTTTTCCTATCGTTCGTATTTTTCAAATAATTCGAAAATTAATGCATAATGACGTATTTGTACATGCTCGCCGCTGACTTAATAGAACAAAATTCAAAAAAATTATATGCAATGATTATAAAGGTATACTCTTTGACAAAAGAACCTCAATAACGTTCAAACTTAAAAATTTGATGAATTACGGTCGAATTTCGACCGCCGGGCGACCTCTAGTAATAAAGTAATACGTGAGAATTTTTTTATTTCAGCTGAATTTTCTTAGCTGCAGTGGATTTCTTAAATTTTGGTTTAAAAAAATTAGTAACGAATTTGGAAAAACAAAACAGATCTTTCCAGAAATTAGCAAGCTTAAATATTTGCCCTTAAATCCAAAGAATAGTGGGGAAATATAATCCTTTGTATATTAGAAAGCATTTTCTTGTGTTAGAATTATACTTTTACTACAAATTTAAATACTTTCATCACTGATGAACTGAGAAATTTCAAATCATACATTCCAAAACTACTTACACGTCATTTGAAAAAGTATTTATTTTGTGGAACTTATAGGAAAATAAGTGAAAGGAAATCTCTGAAGAAAAACTGTTCCATTATCTAATTGCAGAATCAAAGTTTATACCGTTTATAAGTATTTACTTTCAAAATTTTTGAGTGTTTTTTTCCATAAACTATTTTAATTCAATTTTTTAAATGGAATAAAGTTAATATTTTCATAAGAATCTTGTAAAGAAGTTCACAAAATTGCCATTATTTCAAATGATTTTCCGTGATAAATACTGTTTACAATCTATTCACTGTTAAACAAAATTTCAACTGTGAAGAAACTTCATTATCCATGTTTAAATCGAACTGGAGTCTGTGTAAGAATCCAATATCTTTGGCGTGCTCAGGATTTACCGTATTCTAAATTTTTGTGTTGATGTAGTTTGAAATTTGAACATATTATTCGTCATCCAATCCAATCGCTATTCAAAGTTTTTAAAAACGAATGCCTATGTTTCATTGTTGCCAGATTCTCCCCTCAGAGGTTTTTTTGATATTGCTCCATGTCAAAAATAAACCTCAGCGAGCTTCGTTTGGAATTCATAACTTATTATATTCATAGTTCTTAACGAGGCATGGACCCTTTGGGGACAATATCTACACGGCTGATTAACCATTTAACCTACGATTTTATTTAACCTCCTAATTAAATGAAACCGCCCATTTGGGAATTACTTTATTACTAGAAAATCACCCGTCATGGTATGATGGGTGCAAATTACCTCTTGATTCGCGAGATTTTCCGCCAAATTTGATGTGTTTAAATAGATATATATTGGAGAGAAATGTTTAACATTGATTGAAAACAAATAGAATAAACATATGTTTTATGACAGGAAATATTTTTTTTTATTTACATATTTCTTTATTCGAAAAAACCTTTTGGTAAACAACAGTCCATTGAAATATTTTTTGTTGTTTAACAATTTTATTATAATTCAATAACCATGAAATTCTCAGCTTGTCAAACGTAAATTAAAATTTCAAAGGAATTCTTTTTCGAAATTCTAATCAAAAGAAAGCACTTCTCTGCTTGTCAAACATTGCCAAAAAATATTATAAATTATATAATTATGATTGAAATAAATAATCAGATGCATGGTGGCGTCCAAACTATATCACGCGCATGATATGGCACTGACGTAATTTACTTTCTATTAAAAAACGGAAATTAATTTGAAATATATGATTAATATCCATATATATAATTGTCTTACGTGGCGACAAAAAAGGGTCGAATTTCTTAATCACCGTTTGGCAAAAGCTCGAAAGTTTGTTTTGTTTACATTCGACTCAGCGAATTCAGTTTGATTTGATCCGAGACAACGAAATTTTTCAAAATGAGTTTAAGTCGGGCAGTTTCAATTATAAATCAAAATCGTCAAAAAAGAAAACTGCTGAACAACTGAAACTGTTGAGGAATATTTCCCAAGACTATCCAATCGAATGAACAAAATAGAGACAAGCGTTTTTGTGTACTGAACGAAGTTTCCGAGCTACAGGAAAATAGTTGACTATAACAGGACTCTGTTCTTTTATCTATGCAGCGAATATTTTCTGATCATTATTTCAGTGTAAAAAAACATGTTTAAAATTTTGGTGTAAAAAGGAAGAATTTTTGAAATTTTGAAACTTTGAAAAAAAGGGTTCTTTGTTAATTTTATAAATGTAAAATAAATAATTAAGTAATAATAAAGGTNAAATAAATAATTAAGTAATAATAAAGGTAAAATAAATAATTAAGTAAATAATTTTTGGGGTTATAATTTTTAATATTGAATCTGAAAATATTTAAATCCATTTGTCACTTTAAAGTGCCCTTTTTAAGCTAAAAGTTTGAGAAATGAGTTAACACATCTTTTAATACCTTAAATTTTCTAAGGTTTTAACACATAAATATTTACTCAGAAAGAAAAGTTTTAACTTTCTTGGATGGATAATTATTGCAGCGAGTGCGTATACATATGGCGAAGCTTTTCTGATCAATATTTCTATGGAAAAAAAACCATGTTTAAAATTTTGGTGTAGAAAGCAAGAATTTTAGGATTTTTTAAATTTTTCAAAAAGGCTATTTTGTTAATTTTATGAAGGTAAAAGTAAATAATTACTATGGGTTATAATTTTGAATTGTGAATCTGAACATGTTTAAAGCCATTTGTAACTTTAAAGTGTCCTTTTTAAGCTAAAAGTTCGTGAAATGGGTTAACTCATCTTTCGAAAATTTAAATTTTCTGAGATTTTAACATATAAATATCTACAAAGCGAGAAAAGTTATAAATTTCTTGGCTAAATAATTACTGCAGAGAGTGTGCACATGTTGCGATGTTTTTCTGATCAACAATTCATTGAGAAGTGTGGATATTTAGAAGTTTGTTGGAATGAAGTTAGGGCTAATGAAACTGTTGAAAAAACGTTCAATTGTGTGTACCATGAAGTTTTAAGTGCCTCAATTCTGATTGATGATAATAATTTTTATTTGTAAACATCTTATCATACATTTTAGCATTCAAATTTCTTTCTAACATTTACATATATATGGTATAAAGATAAAATTTTAATTTTAGAAATTGACTATTTAATTTTTAGTAATTAATGAAAAATTAATGTCAGAACTTCATACTATTCAAATAATTTAAATTTACTTTTAGTAATTAATGTATTTATAATTTCCTATTACTAGCAGACACTCATAACTGCACAGCGAGTTGGGATCACGTAGTGATCCCAAAAAAATCACAATGTGATTCTTGGGGGTTGACGAGCGGAGCGAGCAATTTAAAACCTAAAACCTAAAAAAGCGAGTAATTTAAAATTTACCCCTTAGTAATTTAAAATTTCTCGGGAACTATTGATCATAGCCAGATAAATTTTATATCAATCGATAGAAAATTTTATTTCACTAATTTAGAGCTATTAAATTTGAAATTATATCGACAATTACTCATTTAAATTTAAAATTACTGACATTTAGGTTCTCTAGCAATGAAATGATTCTGTTTAAAGTCTCGCAGTGCTATGGCGCGAGTTTTATTGTTGGTGACGTCAGAGCGTTATCGAGAGACAAATCTGGGCTATTATATTAGTAATTTCTATCTATTTAAGATAGTAAACGATACTTGAGATATTTAAAGGTGTCCACGCGATTTTTGTATTTAAAATTAATCACATCAACTTAATTACGGATTTAAGTAACAAAACGTCTATAATTCGTTTCACGTATCAGACACATTGTTGCAAGCAAAGCGATTAATAATCGATGCGTTTAAGGTGGCACGGTTAGTTCAGAACACTATATAAATGAATGCACTTTGAAAAGAATTATCACCAAGCTCAGCGCTCCAATCCTGTCGACCCAGAGTGAAAGATGTTTGACAAGAAAAATCACCATTATGAATATTCTGAACAAAAGGAGACATGGCGTCATCATATAATAGGTACCATAATTTCATTATTCTGATCCATTAGCTCTCACAGCATTCATTGCGGATGACTGCAACATTCTATTGATTAATATCTATATTTTTCCCTTTTATTGTAATTCTTCTTCAGTACGAGACAGAATCATCACGATGGCATTTTACCATATACCGTATCATATCAAATTCACTTCGTCAGATGAATAGTAGCAAAGATTCGCATAAGCAATCAGTAGGTGAACTTTTCTATGTGGTTTTTTATAAATAGTCATCATAGTAAATCTAATTTCTGATAGTGCTAGTAGTTTTTCCTTAATCACATAACTTATGAGCTGGCTTCAATTTAGCCTTCAATATCTGAATGTGTGGTACTTATACTTAACCCACGAGGACACTCGTCTGGATCCGTAGACTCGGGATCTTGTTTTTTTAACAAAACACGCAGAAAACTACATTTACTTCAATAGAAAATATTTATCGCGCTAGTGTACAGAATATAAAATATAAATAAAATTCAGATAAATCTCTTCTGGGGAGTACGTTAAAAAGAAGATCGATAAATGCTTGTACTTCTAAGATATTTATGAGAAGAGCATGGCTTTCCCTTACAAAATTACCTGAATTCGCTTGTATATAAGTACTAAGGTATTACTGTCTCATCGATAAGCATTTCTAAGAATTTTGAACCGATGATATGACTGTTGCTTCACCAAAATTTTCAGGTAGTTTTATGACGGTGTTGTATGTGAAAGTTCTTATTTTTGATAGGTTCTTTTTCTACACCATTTGGTAATTCCAGCTATATTACCGTTTACTGTACTATTTTTAACTCCAACCTTCTTCTAAATAATCGGCGGATTCTCAAATATCCGACTCATTGCCTGATTCCTCTTTAGAATTCGACTTAAGATCAATAACTACTTCATCATCAACCATTTCTTTATTTTCTTCATTAATCTATTCTTAATGACTTAATATTTCAGCTAAATGCTCTTCCAATCTTTCCGTTCCAAATTTGTTGTTCAAAAAGCGATAAATTGTCGCGATCTATCTGTACAGTTTAGTAATCCTACACAGATACATGAGCGCGCGCATCAGGATTCAGAGGTCCGAGTGTCCGTTTTCTGAGATAATAAATATGGAAATAAACTTGAAATACCTGTGGTCAGTAAGAAAATGACCTTAAATGCAGGTACTGTGAATCTGTACTTTTTTCGTTGAGGGGTTAATTTTCTGAAAAAAAAAATCTTGCAACCTACGGGCCTAGAAGGCCCGATGAATAACTAGTTTATTGAATTATATCAAAAAATATTTCAAACTTAAATCCTAATTTTTATCAGAAGAATCTATCTTTTTATTTTTGATCAATTTAAATTGGCACTAACTTTGTTATATTAAATTTCCATAATCATAATTAAATTAAAAATTACCTCCGTAATCATTTCATTACAAATAAATTAATTTCAGTAAACAATACAGTTCTCAATAAATATTCCAAGTTCATTGATAATCTTACTAAGCATAATCCATTTAATCCGGTGAGCTTTAAAAATGCAATTATAGAAAGTGTGTATCAGTGCTTTTAACGCAATTGATGGCATAAGCACAAAATATCTTTCTGAATATTTGAAAACATCGCTTAAGAATAATCACAAACGTTTCAACTAATCGAAAAGCATAATTTTATTCATCTTAAATTAGAATTCTTATTTGAAGTTCACAAAATGATTTAATAAAGTCCACTGACATCGTAAATGTCCCTTTTTAACTCATGAAATGTTAATTTAAAAGGGCAGAATATACAAGAGATAATTAAATCCCATTTGAGACCCAGTTAACTGCACAAACAGGCGATTAATTCGGGATAAAGCGATTTGGGAAAATAAAATGTTTTGGAGATCCATTGACAACTCGGCATTTTGGTGCAACTTGGCGCCTGCCAAATAAGCGAGCGATCACTGGAGTTATTACTGTCGTCTGCTATTAAGCGTAACAAACTATTAGAAGGTGTGCCATGTTTATGGGATTGGTATCGAAAGCAATTAGAAGTTGAAGGAAAAAATGTTTCTGGTGAGTTTAATGTCTGTCCTTGTTCTAATACGATAAAAGAAATGACTCGGGGAATAAGAAAATAACGGGGCTCGTATTCCCCAACCCGGAAATAATAATAATAAAAAATTTAACCTTCATAATGTATTTTTGAATAAATTTTATTTTTAAGTCAGCATGTTCTGTGACTTAAAGATGGGCTTCATAAATATATATTGCAATTTGTCACCCATTTACCAATAAAGATGTCTGATATTCTTTTAGATAAGTTTTCTGATCAAATTATCACGCAAATAAAATACAAGACATATTTATCATTTACTCAGAATAATGCCAAAACCAAAATTGTCACAACCACTGAATGCATTTCGTCTCACAGCTCGAAACGCTGAGCTGTATTGACTAAACATAGCGATAAATAGTTATTCATTTTTAGCAACTCTTATGATACCTTTCATAGCAATTAGTATGGTCCCATTGCTATCAATTTTTGGGAAGCAGTAATAAATAATGACATAAAAGCACTTCATATGTATCCTGTTATCTTCTGGGAAATGCCTCTCGACTTTCCCTTCGAGAATAATCCCACGTAATCCATATGATCCAATCAATTCCAAAAGTTCCGGAATTGTATTTAATTTGTTTTTAATGACCTGAGTATATTTCAATAGCTATATATATTACAGATCATCTGGAATTAGTTTGCTGGAATTTTGCGATGCGGATGACGGATTAATAATATCTTCCATATAGCTAACATCATATCTATTACTCATCCCTTCCAGCCGAGGATAAATTTTTCTGTAACTAACAAGGTAATATGAATTTGTATATTTGTTTGATGGATAACTATCCGCTTTTGGTGACCAGCTGATTCCCCTGGAATACTGGTTGCGGAAAATTTCAATTAAATCGTGAATACGTGGCTTAGATTTAATGATTCCTCCAGAAAAGTATCTTTAAGCCTAGAATTTTAACTGGACTCTAACTCGTACTATTTTAGAAGTCTTCTGTTAGTGTTCTTTAGCGACTATTCTGTTCATCGTGCTTTAAACATTACTAATTCTTTATGTTATCTGATCTAAAATTTGAACTTAAATCCAAAAAGTGGAATTATTCAACTTCAACTAACCCAAAAACATGCTTGCTGGATCGGAACATTTTCATAAAAAATAAGAATAAGTTAGTAGTGGAATAAGAATAAGTAGAATCAGCATCGTAATTCTGAGTAGTAAATAGAATTCAGCATCGAAATTTTTGTGTGTATTATCAATTATCTTTTCTAATTTACATAATATCCTAGATGTGTTTTGTTTACTGAAAAATAAAATTCAGTGCAATAAGAAAACAAATCTTCAAGTTGAAAGAGCGATAATATATTTTTATGAATCAAATTTTATTACAGGAAAGAACAGAAGAGCTGAATAATGAAAGAATTATAAATATTTTCCTCGTTGCTTATTTTGAGGTTACACTCTGACTGTAATTACCTCAAAACTAAAAAAAAAACATTTCAAAATTTTAGCGAAATCAAGTTTAACAAAGAATTTTTCTCAAAAGGCAAAAATAAGCAGAATCTTCATGCTCTGATTATCAACAAATGAAGAAAAATTCACGACAAAATATTTGTAGCAACAATGAAAACGATTTGAGTTTCATTACAGCAATGAAAAGTACTGTTGTAAAATATACTTCAAAAATGTATTTTTAAAAATTTGTTAAAAACTGTACAGAAAACAAATTGGTACAGTTGAAAAGATAACTTTTTGAATTTTAAGATCGTGTAAAATCATTTTACAAGATAATATTTTCTGAAGTTATCACCAAAAAACGATAAGATTTCGCTTAATTTTTAATTAATTAAAATTTCAAAAAAACCTCGCTCTGAGATGCACATTTCCATCCCACCTCAAAAGTATATTTGCTCCAAATTTGGTAACTCCAAGTCAAACGGACTGTCCTGTTGTAGATACCAAAAGTCGTGTGTTTTGCGATAATTCTAACCTTGTAAAACTTTGCTTCAGCTCTGGATACAATCTTCTCTGCCTTTCGACTTGCCATCGTTACTTCAAGGAAATTTTAAAATCAAAGCGATTCTAATCCTCTATAAGTTTTGAAGAAAACATTCAGTCGTTTCAGGCGTATGAAATTTTTCAAAAATTTAAGAGTAATATGTTTTTCGAACTATAAGGATGTATATATATATATATATATATTTATAAACATCATTATCATCCTTTTCGCACAAAGTGTTATCATAATTCATTATACTACACTAAGTCTTTCCACAAGAAGGTAGATATCCAGTTATCCAGTCTCTAAGAAATTCCATATGTCTGAAATGAAGTTTTCGGGTAAAGCTCGACTTATATATTACCTATAACATTTGCGTGAAATTTCTTTATGCCGAAAGTTTCTTTGAAGGAAATAGTTTCCGAACATCGATTGAAGCCTGCGGTGAAACATGATTGTACTTCTTCGCTCCAGCAGTCGAATCAAGGATGACGTTCAAGCTAAGTCCTTCAACAGCAACAAAGAAAACCAACGACAAAAGATCCTTTTTCCACAAGAAGGACTCAGAGAAATATCTTACAGCTTTTCCAGAATATTGTATCTTCATTTTTCCACGGAACGGCTTCTTTTTAAAAAAAAAACATTCCGATTCTATAATTAAATTCAAAAGTACCAGCAGTTGACCTTTGCAAATATGAGTTCAATGAATAAGGCTATAAATACATCGGAAGACTTGAAATAAAATTCTTGCTGTAAGGTAGAATATCTAGCATAGTACATTCGATTAAAAAGTAATAATATAACGTCTATTTCAGGGATTAGAATACATTTTGGGAAACATATCCAATATCTGTAGTTCTTTCTTTCCAGAAATGCAGCAAAGAGGTAATCATAACAGTTTGGATGAATTCTACTCAAAGAATTACCGACTAGCTCAAAAAATTTGAATTTAAGAAGATCGGAATTTGAAATTCAGTTACATGATTAGTTATCGGAATTACCACCATTACCACTTAGTTATCGGAAGCATCTTTAACAATTTTACTTTTATGAAGAACAAAATTATTAAAGCGACCAGGGACCTTCAAAATAATTTTCAACAAATCAATTTGATTAGGTTAGGTTATATTAACGTCCTGTTTCGAAGCAACACGAGGGCTATTTAGGGACGGACCTCGCAATTTTGAACCGCGGTCAGATGACGAGGACGACACCTGCATCAATTTGAAATTTTGCAGGCTTAAAAGAAGAACTGTATAAAACAACACATAAAATCTCACTGCAATATATTTATTTATTTTTGAGTTATGGCTATAAATGTAATTTTAATAACGATTAATGGCCTGTATGATACATGTTCCAGGCACTTCAATTTTTGTTCAAATTTCAAGACATTTTTTAAAGGTATAAAAACATATACAGAGGAGAATTTTTGGCATTCATATAGAAGTTATTTTGTTCTTAAATTGTAAATATTCTATTCTATATCAAATATTGGACATTTTTTCCAAAATCAATAGTTTCGAGTTAATATGTATATTCATTATGAAATTCTTTTCTGAAACATAAAAATTAATCCCAATTTTTGATTGAAAAGGGTTAGATTAAATAATAAAAAAAGAGTGATTTCGAGTAATTTTGGAGCGAATGGAACATTTATCAAAAGAACATTATTTGTTATTACAAATTGCATCTATACCCATAACTCAGAAATAAAAAATATATTACATTGGCTTTTGTGTGTAGTCTTATATAGGGCTCTCATTAATATCTGAAAAATTTCAAACTCGTTCGTTGAAAATTTAAAAAATGATTTTGAAGGTCCATGGTCGCCTTAAGATAAAATTAATGATACCTTTCAAATACAAATTGTTGTTTGAAATATATCTCGTTGCTCGCCCCAAATAATATTAATTATAATTAAGAAATAAACAATTTTAATCTTTCTGATATTCAAACGAAAAGTATACAACTAAATTAAGAGAAAAGAAAAGAAAAATAAGTGGAATAAGCAGTTTTAAATTCAAGAGAAATCCCATTTATTTTAAATAATAAACATCCTCTACAGTTCATGAGAAAGCCCAACTACACATTAGTTAAGCAGTCGCTAATGCAAACAAATGTTCACGTTTACGACCATCAAGGCACCGCAACCAATCACAATCTTTCAGTCATAATATACCTTTCAGTAGGCTCCGCCTCTCCTAGAGATACAGAAATTCAAGAGACGGCCGCAATTTTTGCGTGTATCTGCCTTTCTTCAACTCCCAGAGGAAATCTTTTAAACAAGCAGTTTTCACTGCGTCTCATTTCTTTATTTGTCTTGTGGGCTTTAACTCTGATTCGCACTGACTTTAAAAGAGAGAAAGATGTTGGGAGCAGAACATGTATGAGATTCACCCGTGAACACCTGTTTAAGAATTCTAAGTTATGGGGATAAAAGTGAAAGTAAGAATCATCATTCTGCATGTGATGGACTTTTTTCAGCCATTTTCGAGTATTTATTTTATTGCAGTGAGGCCAGAGGGAATCATAAGGATTTTTTTACTTAATAATGTCTATTTATTTTTCATGATGATCAAAGGAATACCAGGGGATGTTCTTCGAGAAAGAATTATGACATAAGATTTTAATGGATATTTAATTTTGGAAGGAAAAAAGTAAGTTTTTGAGCATATGTTTAACTACTAAGTGCGTACTTATATGTATCGCATTTATGAAAAAAATAAAAATATAAAAATTATAAACTCAGTTTTCGTAAGATATTTATTTCCGACTCATTTCGTTGTAAATTCAAAATTTAATGAAGTATAGAAATTTAGTTAAGCAATAAATTATTTCAAATTAGACAGACATTTTGGTAAGCTCATTTTTTAGTCTTTAATAAATATTTTCATCTCGAAAACGTATAGTAATGGTAGAAATGTTATCTGTAGGGTATAATTTGCAAAGTAATATAAAAAAGGTAATAAAAAAAGTATTATAAAAGTCTATAATAACTCGTGAATTATAAACGAAAATAAATGATGGAAAATTTCACAAAAAATCAAAGACGAGCAAACATGTCAAAAGAAATAATTTATAAATTTAGTGAAGGGAGAAAGGAATCGCATCCACTTTTGTAGAAAAGATTATAAATTCAATTCATTCAAATAAATGCTTTAAAAAAACAGAGTCAAAAAGTAAAAAATAATCAAACCGAAGTTATATGTTTTTTAATCAATGCTTCTGGCCATTTGTCTTGGGAACATATGGAACTAATATTCAAAATAAATAATTTCATGAACTTCTATAAAAAATTCAAAGAAACAAAAATACAAATATGGAATAATAAATTCTGATATTCGATTAGGTCATATGCTCAACAGTTGTAGAGGCAAGAGGTTTTCAGAATGTAAAATTTGAAATTCTCAAAGCACATTCACAAAAAAGTTCAATGAGTCTTCTTAAAGAATCTACTTATAAACTAAAATTATTCAAACAATGTGACTTCTGTTTGATAATTGAAGACCATAGGTACACAAAAATACATAAATTTATTAAACAATAGTAGTAAGAGCCTCTCTTGGGAGGGAGGCAAGGCACAAAGAGGAATGGCAGTACTAATGATAAAATAATATTTTCTATGTATGGAAACATAGTTTTTAATTCATAAAAATAAACCTTTTAATTAATTGTCCCGAAAAATTTGCTAAAACCTTCCTTATTCTTCAGAGCACCTGTGAGAAAAAATTTGGAGAAAATCTGTCGAGTGGTGTGAATTTCTATAGCCTACGAACTACTAATGAATTTCACTTTTATTGATATAAATTTGTAAAGAAATTGTTATTGTTATTATTATTACCATTGTTATTAGTAAAATTATCATTGTTTTAAAAGTCTTGTATAAGGCGGAGATGAGGATGTGTTACGGGCGATTGTACAGAATGCAGGTTGTTGCTCGGAGCAGTACCAATTTAATGTTGGAATTAACAGCGCATTTTGCATGTGGAAAAAGAATGTGAAATTACAGCACCGCGTAATACAGCGTGCAGTTATATGTTAGAAATGCGGACAATTACATTTTGATTGTATTATTGTACTTGACATGACTTCATTAGGAAGGATCCTGCACACAAAGACGAGAATAGGTGTAAGGTTGCTAAAATAACGATACTTAAATTTCTATCTCCATTTGAAGTCTAAAAATACTTTAAGGAAGGAAACAAAAATATGAAGTTATACATAAGGGATTTAATTAAAATTAAATATAAAAATATTCCAGGCGAACAAGCTGGTCGCCAAAGGTGGTGTTCCAGATATAAATTGTTAATAGTCTGCTTTATAACTTTTTTTTAGTGTTCGCCGAGAATTCCGTTACTGCGTTCTGGCAACAGTTCTTCATCTGTATTCTTTTTTTTGTACTATGTTTAATGTCCGTTCGTCTGTGTCTCTGTCCGTGTATATATTGACTTCATATTAAAAGAAACGAAGTAAGTTATTTATTGAACCCTGGCTTAAGTATGGCGAAATTTGAGAACACAAGCGACTAATGCATTTATAAAAGCCGGCTAGTACTTCCATTGATTGAACATGTTTATTGAAAAAAATATATATTAAAAATTCTTCAAGAAGATTATTAGTCATTTCCTTTTTATTCATTTATTCGGCTGACCCCTTCTCTAATCGAATTAGAAAGAAAACAAATTCTTTTAAGATCTTAAAATAGCCTTAATTCAATCGGAAACTTTTTTCGCTCGAGTATTTCTTAATTGCTTTCGATACCGATCCCGTAAACTTGACACGGCTTTTAATAGCACGCTACGTTTAATAGCAGACAACTGTGATAACTCCAGCAGTAGCTTGATTATTTGGCAAGTTGCGCCAGAATACCGAGCTGTCAATGACTTTCCAAAACATTTTATTTCCCAAATCGGTTTATCCCTAATGCATCGCCTGTCTCTTCAGTTATTTGAGTCTCAAATGGGATTTAATTATCTCTTCTATCTTCAGTCCTTTTAAATTTACATTTTATGTTTTAAAGGTAGGAATTACGATGACTTTGCTTTTTTTTACTTTTTTTATTTGAGTAAGAATTCTAATTTTAGATTATTAATATATTGACTTTCATGTCAATTGCGACTTTTGTGATTATTTTCAAACGATATTTAAATTACTCAAGAAGTGGATTTTGTAAGTATGTTTCGGTTGATTGGTTTGTTTATGGCACAAGGGCCAATTTGACCATACTGCGCAAACGTTCGTTGTTTTTCAAATCACATATAAAAATTTTAAAAACATTGTAACTAAAAAAACTAAACAATTCTAATTAGTTCAACTTCCCTTAAAAACAAGTAATATAAAAAAAAATTTAAGTCAGTTCCTACTTAGGTCAGCGATCTACACGCTTCGTCACTGACGGTATTTATTCCTAAATTTATATCCTGCTAAATATCTTATATAAAAGAAATTTTTTTCTCCCATATAAAACTAAAATTAATTAATTAAATTTAATTAATGAATTAATATTTGAAAAACTGTATTAACATCAAGTGTCATCCACTACAAGTTTTAAAAAAATGTATTTGAACTTGAGTGGATGAATAAAAAGTATTTTATTAACGATTGAAAATTTGAACAAGATATATAAATAAATATATATAGGGAGAGTGTGAACTAATGGTAGGAATTAAAAAACAAAAACATTGACACGAGGATTGGCCTCTAAGATGTCAATTAAATCAATGATATGAACTCCAATGTGAGCTTATCTTTGGGTATAAAAGTTTCTGCATTGACAATAAAATATGCTTAACACTTAAAATGCAGATTCACCTGTTACATATTGGGATGGGTCAGAACGTAAAAGGTGGCTGTGAGTTAAAAATGAGTGTCCTACTCTTAGTCTTGTCAAAATTGCTTCGTGTTTTCGAATATTGATTGAAGTCTGGATTTTATAAAGTTTATTGTTTGTTTGTCCCAGATTCTTTGCCAAACTCGATGTTGAGATAACTTAACGGCCTGCAAGATCTCCGTCAAAGCCACAAACGTTTCTCGAGATGTATTCGATGTTTTTGCGGCCTTATCCACACACACATTTCCTGGAATTCCTACATGTCCAGTAATCCAACAACAGTATTTGATTTTGATATTTTTGAGTGTATGATGGATCTCAAAACATTTCATCGCTAAATGATGTTCATTATATTTAGCACTCTTTGTAAGGCATTAATGCCACTCCAAGAATCTGTATAAATAATGGCATTTTTAAAATTCAATTTTATAATTTTCAAAAGCCCCAAATAGATTGCATAGAGTTCAAATGTGTAAACGGAGCAGAAAGGGTGAAGTGTCTCAGCAATTGTGAAATATGGGAAAACCACAGCCGAACCGACATGACTGTCAGACTTAAGGTTCGATTGTATTAAAAACAATAAATTTCTTCTATAAATACTAATAATGCTTATTATCCTAATAATTTATTATTAGGATAAAACGAGTTATGTTTAGTAAGATTATAAATTAGCTTCGAGAATTTTCTCAAGAATCTTATTTAGTTAATCAGAATGAAATAAGTTAAAATTAGCACCAATGACAAGTATTCATGGAAATTATGAATATAAATATTTATAAAAAATTTCAAAAAAATTTTGTAGGAAAGTTAATTTTGCATTTATTCGCAAAAAAGATTTTCATGCTATAATTTTTTTAAACCAAATAATTAGGGGAAAGTTGGGTGAAACGGGATACCTAAAGTTTGAAGGCCTGTTGGAGCTAAACTATTCGACAGAAAGCTTGTCAAATTTTACTAAAATATTCTTTATTTATCAGAGTCTAATATATCTTTCATGGAAAAATCACAGTTTCATTACTTGTTTTACTAATTTTTTGTAGGAAAAATCAAAGTACACATGTTAACTCTATGGGAAATTAGGAAAAACTAGATTTTCAGTGGAAAAGTAGCATATTTATTTTATGTGACATTTGAAGAATAAAACAATTTTCTAAGATTCAACAATAGTTATAATAGATGAAAAGTTAAGAAAAAATACGAGTACACGCAGTTTCAAAAATAGCATTTTCAGATATTTCAACTTAAAAGAAAAAATCTTGCCTCATCAAAACATTTCACCACTAAAACTTGCAATCTGCGCATTATTTTTTACCTCATCTTATTCTCCTTTCCTTGTATGCCTTTTAATGCAGATTTTATACTTTCAGCAATTTTAGTTAAAATCTATAATTCCTTGCATTACTGTTGTTATATGGCCCATTTTGATCGACCTTTCTAACAAAAAAATACACCAATACAACTACCTTATTTTAAGTGAATAAGCTCTCTCTCTCATCTTGCAACTAGTAGACCATCGAAAATATAGTCTTCAATGCATGAAACTGCAAGAATGTATAACGCAGATCTTCAATAAATTTTAAGGAACACAATGAATAGCAGCTGGTTATTTTCCCAGGTCTTGAAGAGTGTATCTATCATCTATCAATAGGTTAAAAGCTGCTCTACCCAAATAATTAGAGCGTAATTGGATGGTGTCTTTGTTTCATCATTGTCCGCTGAGACATATCAACAGGAATCTTCCAGGACTGGAACTCTTAATTTCGCTAGAAGAGTTAAGGGAACTGTGAACCAGGTTCAACATTTTAGTGTCAAAGGTTGCTTTTCCGCTTGAAGGTTTTACATTTAATTCTTAACATAAAACATTTTCTGGTATATTTGCTGGTATAATAAAGTAACATGTGATAATTATTTTTCCAGCTGAATTTGCTCATCTACTGTGGATCTTAAATTATGGTTAGAAAATATTAGTAACAAATTTGAAAAACAAGCAGATCTTTCTAGAAAACAGCTAGCTTAAATATTTGCGCTTTAAAATGCAAAGGATAGTGGGGAAATATAATCCTTTGTCTATAGAAAATAATTCTTGTAATAAAATTATACTTTTAGTACAAATTTTAATACTTTCATCATTCAAACTGAGGAACTAAGAAATCTCAAATGATGCTTTAGAAAACTATTTATAAGCCAATTGAAAATGTATTTACTTTATGGAATTTATAGAAAAATGAAAAGGATTATTTGAAACAAACTGTTGCATTATCCAACTGCAGAATCGCAATGCACCATTTATAAATATTTAGTTTCAAAATTTTTGAGTGTTCTTTTTCCATAAGTAATTTTAATTCAATTTTTTAAATGGAATAAAGCTAATATTTTCTTAAGGATATTAGAAAGAAGTTTACAAAATTACTATTGTTTCAAATAATTTTCAGTGATAAATACTCTTTACAATACATTTACTATTAAACAAATAACAGCTGCGAAGAAATATTATTATCCATCTTTAAATTGAACTAAACTCTGTATAATAATCCAATATCTTTGGTATGCTCTGAATTTACTAAATTTCTTATGTTCATACAGTATGAAATTTGAGCATATTTTTCATCACCCAATCCAATCGCTATTCAAAGTTAAAAAAGCGAATGCCAATATTTCATTGTTGCCAGAGACTGTCCCCTCAGAGGTTTTCTTCATATTGCTCCATGTGAAATATAAACTTCAGTGAGTTTCTTTTGGATTCCTTAGCTTATTAGAATCACAGTTCTTGACGAAGCATGGGCCCTTTGAGGACAATATCTGTGACGGATGTGGGGTGGCACACATCAGAAGGCGCTGCTGGATGAATAAAACAATTTATTTATTACAAACAACAATATTAAAAACGGTATGTCATGACGCTTCAAGATGTTAGGGTTCCAAAATACAGGTGAAGAAGACATCAATCACCGAAGGAACCGGGTGTAGACAACCTGGAAGGAAAAAGACAAAAGAGAGAAAGTTCTCGGTTGAACGTCCTCATATACTCCGCTGGCGGTAAAGTCTTTAAGTTGCCACAAGCTGGTTTACAATAATGACGAGGTCGGCACGACGAACATCAGCAGCATAGTGGTCAGAGTCAAGGTCCGAATCTTTTGATTCGATTCCGCTACATATCTACAGGTCTGATTAACCACACAACCTTCGATTTTATTTAACCTCCTAATTATATGACACTACCCATTTGGGATACTTTTTTAATTATTTCTATCTATTTAAGATGGTAAAGGATACTTGCGACATTTAAACTTGTCCACATGATTTTTGCAATTAAAATTAATTACGTCGACTCAATTTAGGATTTAAATAACAAAACTTCTGTAATTCGTTGCACATGACAGACACGTTGTTGTAAGCGAAGCGGTTAATAATCGATGCGTCTAAGATGACAAGGTTGTTTCAGAACACTATATACTGAACGCACTTTGACAAGAATTACCACCATGTTCAGCGCTCCAATCTTCTCGACCCAGAATGAAAGATTTTTGACAAGAAAAATCACCATAATGAATATTCTGAACAAAAGGACACATGGCGTCATCATATAATAGGTATCATAATTTCATTATTCTGGTCCATTAGCTCTCGCAGTATTAACTGTGGATGACTGCGCCATTCTATTGATTAATATCATATTTTTCCCTTTTGCTATAATTCTTGTTTCCTACGAGACAGCATCACCACGATGGTATTTTACCACATACCTTATCATATCAAATTCATTTCTGTAAATGAATAGTAGTAATGATTTTCATAAACAATCATTAAGGGAACTTTTTTTAAGTGGTTCTTTATAAATAGGCATCATAGCAAATCTCATTTCTGATAGTGCTTGTGGTTTTTCCTTAATCATGTAACTTCTGAATTACCCTATCATTACTTTACACTTCAATATCTGTATTTATGGTACTTATACCTTACTAGATAACTAGTTTATTGAACTATATCAGAAAAATATTTCAAATCCAAATCCTGATTTTTATCAAAAGAATTTATCTTTCTATTTCTGCCCAATTTAAAATGGCACTATCTTTGTTATATTAAATTTCCGTAAGCATAACTCATTTTAAAAATTCCTTCCGTAATCATTTCATTACAAATAAATTCATTCCAGTAAACTTAATACAATTCTCAGAGAAACAAAAAATATTCAAAGGTCATTAATAATCTTACTAATCATAATAAGCATTTAATCCATAAGCTTTAAAAATGCATTTATAGAAAGTGTGTATCATTACTTTTAATGCAAATGATAGCATAAGCTTAACATGTCTTTCTGGATATTTTGAAACATTGTTTAAGAATAGTCATAAAATTTCAAGTAAACGAAAAGCATTATTTTATTCATCTTAAATTATAATTCATATTTAAAGTTCACAAAATGACAAAAAAAGTCCATTGACACAGTAAATGTCCCTTTTTGATTCATGAAATGTTAATTCAAAAGGATAAAATATACAAGAGATGATTAAATCCCATTCGACACCTAGATAACTAACTGCATAGACAGGCGATGCATTCGGGACAAAACGATTTGGGAAATAAAGTGTTCCGGAAAGTCATTGACAGCTCAGGATTCTGGCACAAATTCGCACTTGCCAAATGATCAAGCGATCACTGAAGTTTTTAAGGCTTTCAGCTATTAAACGTGTCAAACTATAAAAAGGATTGCCATGTTTGCTGGATCGGTATTGAAAGCAATTAGGGTAAGTTGAAGAGGTAAAAATGTTTGTAAATTGTTTTGTGATGTCTTTCCTTGAAGAAGCGACTCGAGGAATACTAAAATAAAGGAGTCGTATTCTCCAAGCCCAGAATAATAATAATCGAAACAAATTCAAACTTTATACATGCATTAGTTTTTTTTTTAATTTCCTTTTTTCAGTCAGCATATTCTGTGACTTGAATATTGGCTTCATAAATATATATTTCAGTTTATCGTCCATTTATCAAAAAACATCGCTAATATAATTTTCGATAAGTCTTCTTTTTAAATTATTGCGGCAATAAAATACACGAAATTTTTATCATCTACCCAAAATAATGCCAAAACTAGAAGTCATACCATCAGTGGTAGCTCGTCCATAAGAGCTTCAGAGCTGCAATTATTTTAAAAGATTGTATTTTCGTTTTTATTTTAGCTGGCTTACTTTTGCACTTTGAGAATTCAGTGATCAACGAAAATGGCAAAAAGTAATAAAAAAACGGAAAAGGAAGACGGAAAATAAATCAAGAATTGAGAGAGAGACAGACCAGACCTGCAGCAAGTTTTGCCCCTCCCGAGGATCCGAAATTAATGCAATAAGCAAAGCGAAGAGGGAGAAAAGCAACCCTTTCTCCGCTTGAAATTGCATTCATTTGAGAAGAATTTTTCCCAGCTCTCGCTTGGCGCTACTTTCTCATTTGGCTTTTTTTTCGCTTTTTCACAGTAGTCCGGTCGTTAAGTAGTTTTTTTAATCCACTTCTGGAGGAGTTGTAATTTTTGGCTTCCTTGTGTTTTTTGGGTGCTGATTGCGAATCTGAGGTCTACCACCAATAATTTTTGATAGAATTTTAGATATAGCCAAAAAACATGAAAATCCCCCCCCCCCCAGCTTTTTGCTCATAACTCAAAAACCATCAATTTTTAGTATGACATCATTCAATATCAAAATAATCAGCACAAAATTAACTACAACTTAGGTCTATACAACTTTTGCAGCACTGCTTGTTTCTGAGCTGACGAGCCGCCACTGCTTACCAACAATAACTACATTTCGATCTGCAGCTCGAAACGCTGAGCTGTGGTGACTAAACATAGCAATAAAATATTTTGATTTATTACATAAAAATTAGTATGATCCCACTACTAACAATTTTCTAAAATACATTTAACCTTATGACTCATAAATAATAATGACATAAAAGCACTTCAGAATATGTATCCTGTTATCTTCTAGGAAATGCCTTCACGAATAATTCCGCTTGGTATGATATAAACCAATCAACTCCAAAAGTTCAGGAATTGTATTTAATTCATTTTTAATGACCTGAGTATATTACAGGTAATCTGGAATTGGCTTGCTGAAATTTTGCGATGTGGAATGCACCTCGTAAACGATGTGGCGTCTGATAATCTCTTCCATAGCTAAACCCTTCATTCGGAATTAAGAAATAATGGAGTTAAAATTTTTTTCCCCTTTGGAGCACTGTATACTACTACTCGTAATGGACATGGGGCGGCGTTCTGTATACTACTGCAAAGATAAAAGCATAAATGAAATTTCAAGCCTGTAGATGAAAAATTAAAGACGTTACCCTATGTCCGGCATCCGGATAATACCGGATATTTCAACTGAAAAAGACTCAAAATCACACAAATTTCACTAATCCATAAAACAAAATTCACCACCGAGCTCCATCTTGGGAAGAACGATGATTTTCTCAATTTTTTTTTCAAAAAAACTAAAAAATGAAACGATTCCATGCCCTAAACGAAAAATTCTTGCAATGATTATATTGATAAGAAAATCGAGAATCAAATAAAGAAAACAGCGTGTAGTTTCGTCAATTATTGAATTAATAGGAGCAGTTCAAAGTGATGTCCGGTATACCGGACACCAGGTCTGAAGGGGCTAACTTCACATCTACTACTCATCCCTTCCAGCCGAGGATTAAGTTATCTGAACTAACAAGATAATATGATTTTTTTTATTTGTTTTATGGATAACTAGGCGCGTTTGGTGACCAGCTGATTTCCCAGGAATACTGGTTGGAAAAATTTCAATTTGATTGCAAATGCGTGACTTAAAATTAATGATTTCCTCAGAAAAGTATTTTTAAGATTAAAATTTTAATGGGATTTTAACACCAACTATTCTAGAAGTTTTACACCTGTTCGGTTCATTGCGCTTTGCACATTCCGAATTCTCTCTGTCTCCTGATCTAAAGTTTGAACTTAAATCTTCTTCTTCTTCTCTCTAATCCTTCTGATCTGAATCAGATCAGATCCATGAGATCGTTCGCCTTCATCACCTCCAACACGAAATCCGGTTGCTTAAGCAGGTCATCATACACCAAGGCAACACAGTCAAGTAGATGTTGCGGAGTGGCCTCAATCATGTTGCACTTTGTACAGATATTGAACTTCTTATCAACGCGAGAGAATCTGAGGTTTTTTAAGTGACCGGATGATAAGCGAGCTAAAGCTTTTTGGCTTTTCCTATCCCCTTAAAACGTATAGCAGCACCCGGGCCTTCACTACTATATCATGAATGAGATGGTGGATGCCTCCAAGAAATGTTAACAAGGGCCTCTCTTCTTGAGTATAACTCAAGGTAGGTCAAGGGTTCTACATAGGCCTGAAGCATGGTAGTACCTTCTTTGGCAAGACTATAAAAAAAACTATCAAATCTGAAACGGAAAATGATTCAACTTCAACAAACCCAATATCATGCTTGCTGAATTGGAACATGTTCATAAAAATTAAGAATAAGAGTAAGTAGAATCATTCAGCATCGAAATTCTTTTTGTGTCTACTATCGATTCTGTTTTCTAATTTACATAATATCCTTGATGTGCTTTGTTTACTGAAAAATAAAATTCAGTACACTACAATAAGAAAACAAATCTTCAAGCTGAAAGAGCAATAATATATCTTTATGTATTAAATTTTTTTGCAGGGAAGAACAGCACTGTTTGAAAATGAAAGAAATATAAGAAAAATTGCCTCGTTGCTTATTTCTGTAGTTAAGCTTTGACTGTAGTCACCTCAAAACTAAAAAAAAATTAAAAAGCTTTAACAGAACCGAGCTTAACAAAACATTTTTCTCAATATGCAAAAGTAAGCCAAATCTTTATACTTTGAGTATCAGCAAATAAAGAAACAACTCAGGATAAAATATTTGCATTGACAAGAAAAGGATTTGAATTTTATTACAGCAATGAAAAATGCTGTTGTAAAATATACTTTAAATAGGAATTTTAAAAAATTATTAAAGTTAGGAACTTTACAGCAACTAAATTGGTGTAATTAAAAATGTAAAATCATTTTGTACGATAATATTTTTAAAGTAGTCGTCAAAAACCACCAAAATTTCGCTTAGTTTTTAATTAAAATTTCAAAAAAATCTCTCTGAGGTGCACATTTTCCAAAGCATATTTGTTCCAGATTGGTAGCTCTAGGGAAAACAGTGTACCCTGCATATCGCTAACAAACTCACACATAAACGTCTTCGCTTCTATTATTAGAAAATATAAGAAAGGTGGATTTTCAGTGTTTAGAAAGTTTCATATGAATGAAATGAAGTTTTCGAGTTATATTTTGATAAGAACGACTTAGATATCACTTTTTCAACATTTGCGTGAAATTTCTTTATACCGGAAACTTCTTTGAAGCATGTATTTCCGAACATCGATTGAAGCCTGCGGTGAAGCACGATTCTACTTCTTCGCTCCAGCAGTCAAATAAAGGATAACGTGTGAAAGGATGACGTTCAAACTAAGTCCCTCAACAACAACAAATAAAACCAAGGACAAAAGATCCTTTTCTAAAAGATTCAGGGCAATCTTTTGTAGCCTCTCCAGAATTCTGTATCTTCCTTTTCCCATAGAACAGTTGTTTTTTTGGGTAAAACATGTAGATTCTATAATTAGATTCAAAAATGCCAGCGGTTGACTTTCGTAAATGTGAGTTCAATAAATAAAACTGCAGATACATAAGGTTATTTGAAATAAAATTCTTGCTGTAAGATAGAATATCAACTATTTAATGAATAAACAATATCTGATCATCAGAATGAATACCTTATAGATTAATTCTGAGGTTTCATTGAATATTTAATTGATTTTTTTTATTTTGGCAGTCAGAGTATGCATTTAAAAATGCATCGTACAAAAATAGTTTTGTTTCCTGAAATTATCATACGATATAATTTCTATCGGAACGAAATAGAAATCACATATGTATGCATGAAATTTAAAGAAAAAATAATTACCCAATAATACAGCTAAAATATCTGTACTTATAAAAGGCAATGTTTGCGTGTGTGTGTGCGATGTCCAGACGAATCTATCGCACTTACAGCCATGAAATTTGGCACACGGGTAGACGTAATGGTGACTCAATACACCTCGAAGCCAGAATTTTAAAATTTAATATAGAAATTTCTTTAATGTTTTGTGTTATTTTTGGCACGTTTACGGCTGTAGTATCTTTTTCAATGATTATTGAAAAACAATCAATGCACTATCGGATAGAACAAACAATTTTTATTCTAATGAAGTTTGTTTTGAATTTCCAACTTAATTTACTAAATTTTGAGAAATGTTTAAATAATAGTCACTTTTATGGTATTTTTTATAAGGATATATTCAAATTCTCGCATCTGACGTTCTAATAACTCTATAATTTTAATTTTTTTCAGCTTATAATTGGATAGTTTCTGTTGGATTTAAAACAAGAACGGTTAAAATATCTTATTCCGTTTTTTTAATTAATTTTTCCCTGATCAGTTCAAACAGTTTTTTGCTACCGGGATTTGACAGCGAGAGTTTCTCCGGACGATTCCAGAATGCATTGTTGCTTCCTCTCATGAGGTGACGTAATATTCTTTTATGCCCGGCATGCATTTCTACAATCCGATTCCTTCCGGTGACGTCATTACATTCGCGTCATTGTCGAGGGGAAAGATAAACGGGAAAATCAATAATGTGTATCTTTTGTTTTGATTTTGTTTTCAAAACTTTTTGTGTCATTCTGGGCATTTTTCCCCATATTGTTGAAGTCCTGATTCCACGGGAAACGCCGTGCGCGCAATGCTAGCATAAAATATAACTCAAAAGTATATTCGACCAAATAATTTTATTCAAAAACATGGATTTCATCAGTGACACAATCGATTAAGAAATAATAATATAATGACAATTTCAATTATTAGAAGATATTTTGAGAAATGAGCCAATATTTCTAGTTCTTTCTTTCCAGAAATGCAGCAAAAAGGTATTCATAACTGTTTGGATTAATTCTACTCAAAAAATTACGTGTTAGTTCAGAAACTTCGAATTAAAGAACGTAGGATTATGAAATTCAGTTAAGTGATTAACAGAGGAATATACAGTGATAAGAACAAGAAAATCCCTATTTCCTTGTCATTTTTATTTGTTTCAAATGAGAATCGTTTCCGTTTAAATCAAACAATGAAAAGTTTGTTGCAGTGCTTACGATTTCCCATTACTTCAGGCGAGAATCTTCTGCACTGAAACCAGAGTGCCGATGGTTTGTTGCGTCGCCTATGCTGTCTTTTATGCGCAAAATGTGCAGATTGCAATTTCTTTTATTTATGTGGATTATAATTTCGGATGATCCTAAAAAATAATTTTGAAGCCTGATTCGCTTACTTAAAATTCATTTTAAAGCAATAAAAAATATTCTTCATTCAGTATCACTTAGTTAACGGTATCATTTTTAACAGTTTTGGTACCATAAATAAAGAACAAAATTATTAAGATGAAATAAGTGAAGCCTTTTAACACACAAATATTTTTTTGAAATATATCTCGTTCCTTGTCCATTGAAATATTAATTATAATTAATAAATAATTATAAGTAATCTGTTATTCAAACGAAAAGCGTCCAAATAAATTAAGAGAAAAGAAAAACAAGTAGAATAAGCAGTCTCAAATTAAAGAGAAATCCCCATTTGTTTTAAATACTAAACATCCCCTTCAGATTTCAACAGCTCATGAGTAAGCACAAAAACTACACATTGGTTAAGCAGTCGCTAATGCAAACAAATGTTCACATTTACGAGCATCAAGGCACCGCAGCCAATCTTTCAGTCATAATACACCTTTCAGCAGGCTCCGCCTCTGTTAGAGATCTGAGACGCAGAAATTTAAGAGATGGACGCAATTTTCGGTTGAAACTGCTTTTCTTCAAATCCCAGAGGAAATCTTTTAAACAAGCAGTTTTCACTGCGTCTCATTTCTTTGTTTGTCTAGTGAGGTTTAACTCTGATTCACACTGTCTTTAAAAGAGAGAAATATGTTGAGAACAAAACTTGTGGGAGATTTACTCGTAAACACCTGTTTAAGAATTCAAAGTTATGGTGATAAAGGAGAAATAAGAATCATCATTCTACATGCGATGTGCTTTTTTTCCTGCCATTTTCAAGTGATTATTTTTTTCAGTGACTCCAGAGGGAATCATAGGGATGAGGGCCTTTCTTTCCTTAATAAAGTCTATTAATTTTTGATGATTATCAGGAAATTTCCAGAGGTAATTATATATTTATATATAAGGTAATTTATAAGAGGTATTATATATTTATATATAAGGTAATTTATAAGAGGTATTATATATTTATATATATTTATTTTTCCAGAGGTAATTATAACATAAAACTTTAATGGATATTTAATTTTAGAGGATAAAAAAGTCAGTTTTTGAGTATATATTTGAAGGATAATTTTATATTTATATGCATCGTATTTATAAGATATAAAACCAATTTTCATCAGACATTAATTTTCAATTCATTGTGATGCAAATTCATATATTAATTAATTATAGAAATTATCGATCAACAATTTTTTCCTTTAAATTAGGCAGACGCTTCGGTAAAGCTCACCTTTTAGACATAGATAAATACTTTCATTTCGAAAGCCTTTGGTAGTGTTAGAAATGTTAACTGTAAGGTATAATTTGAAAAGTATATCTGTAATAATTTATAACGTATAAATGAAATTCAATGATGTAAAATTTGACGAAAATCAAAGGCGACAAAACATTTCAAAAGAAACAATTTATAAATTTAATGAAGTGGGAAAGGAGCGAATACTTCCACTTTTCTTAGAAAAGATAATAAATTCAATTAATTTAAATAAATGCATTAAAAACCAGTGGCAAAAGAAAAGGAATCAAACTAATGTTATATGTTTTTTATTCAATACTTCTGGTCATTTTTCCTGGGAATTTAAGGAACTAATTCTCACAATAAAAATAATTTTATGCACTTCAATAATTAAACACGCGGACACAAGAAACAAATTTGGAATAATAAATTCTGATATTCGATACGGTCACATGTTCAACACTTGTAGAGGCACAAAGCTTTTAAAATGTAAAATTTGAAAGACTCTGAAAAAGCATTCAGAATAAAGGTTTAATGAGTCTTCATAAAGAATCTACTTATAGTCCAAAAAATTCAAACAATGTGACTTCGACTCAATAATTAAAGATATGCGGCCCTCAAATATACATAAATTCAGTAACAATTTTTCGAATGCAAGAATACTATTACTTAGATGTGTTCTAAAATAATTGAAACGGTCTTACAATGAAATGTTTTTGATATACTCTAAATATAAAACTTTAAAGAGTTTCAAAAATATTTAAAACTAATGATTGAATGAGTTCTTCATGAAGAATCGATGTTAAAGATAGAAATTTCAAATAAAATCAGTTTGATCTAAGATTTAAAGAAAGCTCTAAGAAGAAACGATTTATTTGAAAAAATGTCGAAAGGAGTGCGACTCATATTCGGAAGTGTACTTTTGGGGTTAAAACCTGATTTCCCAAACGAACTTTCTGTTCTTCTTCTAAGCAGTTATAATATTTTACAATAAACTTCATCTCCTCAACAAAATTTTCCACTTTAAAATAACCAGCCTCATACCTACTACTTCCTTCGTTCATCCAACCCTGAAACTGCGACTTGAATAAAAGTTTTACCAACCACATGTGAAAAATTCAGGAAATCTACGATTTCTCCTATTTTAAATTGAAATTCAGATATTAAATTTTAATTCAATCCTCCATTTAAATTTAGATGTCGCACACGATTTGTTTGAAAATTTTGTAAATCATTTTGATTGGAATTTCAGGAGGAGTATAGGAAATACTTCAAATAGCTCTCTGAAATAACTCAGAATTGAAATCAACTCGACTGATTTCGAAACATTTTCGCTCGATGTCAGTATGTTGCTTTTGATATGTGCTCTTTCAGTAAATTTAAGTTAAGGAACGGAAATATAGAACTTTTGCAGTTTGACATTTCATAACTATTCAGTTACCTTAAATTCATGTCGTAATAACAGAGTTTTCGGCATATAGTTTAAAACTTTCAGTATAAAATGAAAGCAAACAGTTGGTCTGTGAAACTGGTACGTAAAATACTGTTAGGAATCATTCAAAATCGAGTAAGTTGAATTCTCACCAAGCGATAAAAAAACAAGCATCTGCTACACATATTTAAAAGAAAATGTGTTTGTATACGTACGCAAACTAAAAAGTAGAAAACGAGATTTAGAAAAATAACTTAAAAATAGATGATTGAAACCCGTCAGGCGGTTGTCAAGGTAACTCATCAATATGCTGTAATGTTCTCATTCCCAAATAAATTATATTACTAACTGATCTTTCCATGGAAAACATGCTTTAATAACTTGTTTTATAGTGACACTAGTCATGGCAATAAATGGATGGTGCGTTTTTATTACTATCTGACAGAAAACTGTTTTATCGTACTGTTTAATTAACTTTCAAAGGAAATTTTTTTAAAGCATGACAGCAAATTACATCCGGGTCAAAGGAAGGCATGAATAAAATAGCATAGAGAGAAAATATCAGAAATAATAATTATTTAATTAATATCTATGCGACGTTTTAATAAACATTTTATTGCTATACGGAGTAAAAAGCAACAAAGAGATCTTTGTGAAGCAATAAAGATAAGCTGCATGAAATGTTGTGATCTCAGAAACAAGCAAAAGAAACACAAAAAGTGGATACATTTATGTATTCAACAGTATCTATTATTACAGCAAGATTAATTAACTTTTCTACTAAATTAAACATGTCCATCAAATCATTATTATTAAAAAGATATTTTATTAATGAAATAATAAATCATTGCTTTATTTGTTTGCAAAACAGTATTTTTCTCATTTCTTTTTCACAAACACATGATAATGCAGCGCTAAAATGAATGATTTAATGAGTTTTACTCATTAATCATTCAATTCATAGCTGGAATATGCATCTGAACTAATACAGTACGGTGTATCGAATTCTAGATTCCATTTCACAGCTTGAAGGAAAACGGGAATTTCTAATAGCAAACTTCGTCGGAAAAACCTATCGAAGAGGAAGGATTTCTAATTTTAGCAGCGAAATTTAGGGAAAATGGTAATAAATAATTTCGCTTATGTTTTTGAATATGTAGATTAAATAAAGATAATTTATTGGAATTTCTGTAGTCTGCTTGTATTATTTTTTTTACATTTTAATATGATGTTTCTTTACTATGTTTTACTTTCTCGTATCCGAAGCATACATAGAGAAACTGTTACTGTCATCAAAAATTTCGACTGCGAACAGTAAATGAATTTTTCGTGTTAAACATTCCGAAGTTTTTAAAAGTTTTTATTTTCTTTTTATTACTTTCTCGTATACGAAGTATACAAAGAGAAAGTATTGTAATCGTCAAAAAATTCGAACTCGAGATTTTGACGAATCTCCACGTTTTAGACCTCCCTTAGTCCGAAAAACACAATTTTGGAATTATGTCTGTCTGTGTGTGTGTCTGTATGTGTGTCTGTGTGTGTGTCTGTGTGTGTGTCTGTGAACACGATAACTCGAA
>BGPR01016048.1:1092-35444 GCA_013235015.1 Araneus ventricosus
AAATTAAATCAAGCATATTACTCTACAATCTTTGTATCAAAATCATTCAAAGAAGGCAAAAAACACCCTAAGAAATACTCGGAGATAATCGAATTAAACAAATAAGGAATCGATTCTAGTCCATTTTATCAAGGGCTAAGGAGTATATTCGAAATGGATTAAACATAAGACCGCCACAACAAAAAAACTTTTATCTTACTAATCCCGTTCATCTTTCAGGGATTAGTAACTTAAAAGTTATTTTATGGTGGTAGTTTTTTTGTGGTGGTGGTCTTATGTTTAATCCATTTCGAATATAGTCCTTAGCCCTTGATAAAATAGTCTAGAATGGATTCGTTATTTGTTTAATTCCATTATCTCAGAGTATTTCTTAGTTTTTTTGCTTTCTTTGAATAATTTTGATACATTGTTTTATGTTTTTTGTACGCAGCTGCAATTGCGCGCCACTTAAGTATTGAATAATTTTTATTGTCTAAATTTTATAGTTTAAATTCTGTTGTTTCTGTTTAATGTTTTTGTTAAATTTATTCTACTTTTTTTATAGTTAATTGTTTTTAAACTCTGCAATCTTTAGTATTTCCCATTTTTTATCACTCCGAATCATATAAATACGTTTGGGAAAGCACGTTTTTTAAAAGAAACGTGTTTAATATTAAATAACTTGAGATATTCTTCGGAAAATATTTAATTTTAATTTGATTTTCGAAACATGAACATTTTTATCCCCGTCGCCCTCTTTAGAAGTCGTGACCTTCTCCGTTTTCAGATTAGAAATTTCAGCTGAACTTCAAATCGTATTTTTGACTACACTCACTTCCTAAAAGTAAGCATAATTCGTAAGATGTGAAAAATTTCGAGTTAATATGAATACAATGGTTCGCATTTAGTTATGGAGAGTCGTGGGGTTTACAGTAGTCTGAGCATACATTTTAAAATGAAAATCTCATCAGGAGGGCATTTAGGGGGCACCAGAAAGTGATGAAGACGAAAAGGGATTTCGACTCATCTCGTTTCACAGAAATCTGATAATGAATTGAAACTTTCATTTATGGTTTTGTTTGATGTCCACAATATTTAAATGCATTTTCGTAAAAATAGTATGAATATTCGGGAAGATATAAAGGTTTCTTTAAAAAATCTCAAACTTTTCCGAAAGAATTTTTGTTTATAACATGCAGAGTTTTCAACCAAATTCAACTAAAATTACATAATATGTGGCAATATGTTACAGAAGCATTGTAATTAAATTTGAAGTAAATTCCTTGAATATTTGAAGAAATATGAGCATTTGCTGTAAATAATTTTTAACTGCGCTTGTGCGAAATATAGTATAAATTTTCTCTTATAATTTGGAAGCCAGCTATATAAAAATTCTAGTTGATTATCTATGAAATTCAGAAAGATACCTGATCTGCTTTCATCTGAATTGCTTTTGTTCTCCAAGAGAAACAAAATGATGAGTGTTTTTCCACAAATTGATATTTTTTAAACTTGAAACTTCAAACAGTAATATTGAATTATATTGAATATCCTGAATAGTCATGTATACATATAAATTAAATACATAATTTAAATTGCAGTTCGACGATTATTATTCGAAGATTTAATTTTAAATAATATCAGTTGGTGGGAAAACCCTCATAATTTAGTTTCTCTTAGAGAACAAAAGCAATTCAGCTCTTGCAATGCCTATATCTTTCTGAATATTAACGGCAGCGAACTGGATTTTTTAAATATAAGATGAACTATATATCTGGCTTTGAAATTATGAAAGAAAAATTATGATATTTTTTCGCATACTCAGTTAAATGCTAATTAATACAAACATTCATATTTCCTTTAATATTTATAGTATTAACTTCAAATTTTAATGCGATGCGTCTCTAAGATATTGTCACGTATTCTGTAAGTTTCGTATAATTTGGTTGAAAACAACATTGCATGTTATAAGCAAAAAACATGCGGGGAAATTTGGGATTTTCGAAGGAGACCTTTATATTTTTCCGAATATTCGTGCTATTTTTACGAAAATGCATGCAATTATTATACACATCAAACGAAAATATTTATGAAAGTGTTATCTCTTTTTCAGCTTTTTATGAAGCGGGATGAGTCAAAATTCCTTTTCGTCTTCATCGCTTTCTGGTCGCCCACCCCCCTTAAATGCCCTCGTGACGAGATTTTCGTTTTAAAACTTTATCTCCGACTACTGTATGTCCCCACGACTCCCCACAATTAATTGCGAACATTGTATTTATATTAACTCCAATTTTTTCACATCTTACCAATTATACTTAACTTTTGGAACCGAGTTTGGAAAGAAAGCTTTTTCAGTTATCGATAACATTTTAACAACAGACAAGTGGAAAGTCCGTATGCAGGGCGGGTATACAAATTGATAATCGATAAAAGAGTGGTAAAATCTAGGACTTATTTGTGCGGCTTAATTTTCATAGTAATTAAGGAAGATAAAAATAGGTAGCGAGTTTGTTCGTTTATCTAATTCTTTGGGATTTTAAAATATCGCGTTCACATCATAATTGTAATTTTGTAATGATTTTTGAACGAAATCACTTGCAGGTCCCTATATTTCTGTGAATCTGAATGTGGAAACTAAAAAAGTGACGACTTAGATTAATGACATTTTGTATGTTATTTTGTCATTATAACTTTAGATCTGCGTCATATTTTAGAACCAAACGGTTGAAAGGAAGATGTCCGATTTACTCTGGAAGATACTCGGTTTTCTTCTTTATACTACAAAGCCCGTAACGAGGCATTTAACTGTTTTCAGATGATCATTACACATATGAGGCACCAAGTATTTCAGATTTTGAACCATATTTTCGAGAAAAACTTTGATACAACATTTCTGTAGGAATAATTTCGAAGTACCTTTTAATCCTCCTATAGGCGAATCATTTTGTGCGATTAGATTTCTTCTTTTTACTATTTACAACTGATCATTACACATATGAGCCACGAAGTATTGCAAATTATATGTATACTTTGTATATTTGGAAGGTATGATACCATAAAAGTAACATACCATATGTTATGAATATAGAAGAATGTATATTTGTTCTGCTTTAATTGTGGAAAAAATACAGGTGTTCATAAATTATTGGACCCATTTCAAAAATTAATTAAAAAACTAATAATATTACAACGGCGTGCTTTTTTTTAAAATGAGGGAGCAAATTAAAAGTTTTTCAGATAGGTGGCGCACCATTACGGCCTTCTAAATTTGCTACAGCGAGAGATTTCCATACACAATCGCTATCTATCAACAGAAGCGATCCGCGTTTCCTGGTTTCCTTTTTCAGTTTTTCTTGAATATCTCGAAAACTACTCAGTTTTTGAATAACAATTGATTCAACAAATTAAAGAGCGTAAAATTCCAAAGAAATACATGATTTTATTGTTCGTCTAACTTTAATAGTTTAGCAGATAACGGCCCTCAAAAATGGGAGATGTCCAATAATTTATGACTAGCCAGACCACCGTAACGGCACGTTACTGATCTATAAAAAATCTTCTGAAATGAGCTTTCATTTAAAAAAAAAACGTAGTTATGGCATTAGTTTTTTTCATTTTTGAAATGGATTCTATAATTTATGACCATTCTGTACATGCGATTGTGAGACTGTACATGCGATGAAATATTAGTAAACGCAACGAAAACGATTTGAATTCCATTGCAAACAATGAAAGGTATTGTTGCTAATTATGTATAAAAATATTTCATGATTAGTGCCAAAATTAGGAAAATGATTCCAGGACAGCTAAATTAGTATCATTTAACAGATAATTTTTAAAAATTTTTAAGATAAAATAAAATACTTTTTGTATATAATATTTTAAAAATTTAACAGGAAGAAGTTTATAATTTCAAAAGACCGAGTGTTTCCAGTTTGGTAGCTGTAGGCCTAATAGACCACCAAAAGATACGCATTCGATTTTGAAATTAGTAGATGCACAACATGCTACCAAATTTGAATTCATTTATTGTACAGTTCAGAAAAGTTTTAAAACCCTTATATAAATGCAAAGCTCTAATCTCGGTGAATCCACAAATATCTTCTGGATCTTGAATTAAGATACACTTTTCTGAATATTAAGCACATTGTCACGAACAGAAACTGTTACGAATTAAATTATTTAAGCTTGTTGCCAATGGACTGCCATCCTGCCCATCGAGTGGCGCTGCAGTCGTTTTCCAAACATGGGATTGAAACATCAATTGTTATGACATGAGGCCAGGATATCCTTTTTTTGACTAATGCCACTCCTTAACTTTTTTAAGTGTAAGAGCAGCAATTCAAAAAAAATTGATGATGTTTTGAGTAAGCTTTGAGATGTAGGTTAAAAATTAATTTGTATAAAATATTATTTTATAGATATACTGGTATAAAAATTGTACATTCAAATTAAGATGAAAATATTGTCTACATTTGATGTAAGTACGATTACAGTAATACATATAACTCACTTCTGATGGGCTACTGATCAGATTAGGTAATTAAAGTGTCTTGGCTAAAGTTTTGTCCCATTAGATTTAAGACCATTTTAGATTTTCTCAGACACCAGAAATGGAAATATCATCATCACTATGTTTGGAGGTTTCCACTTTCGGCAGCGGTTTTTAAAAAGTTATGCTTCACAAAATTAGTTTTCAATACTTCTACTACACTATCAAAGTCATTGTTAAACTAAATACTCTACAGAGTTACGAAAGAGACAGAATATAATGCTCGTGATAATTAATAACCGTACTTTTCGTCTTTATATGTTTGGGTACTTTTCATTATAAATTGTTCCGTGGACGCAAATGCCATCAATAGTCCCATTAACTGTAACCCATAAACTCTTTGGAATGTTTTCTGCTTGTCGTTGTTGAAACTACCCAGTTTACGATCCAGTAAATTTTAAGGCTGATGTCTGAGTTTAAAGTGCTGGGTTTTTCCATACAAAAGAATAAAAAGCCGATATTGATGTACTACTCATAAATCTAGCAAAATAAAATAACAGAAGTATAAAAACATTTCCTGTATTCATCTTATTGAAATCCTTATTATACAAGGCATTCAGTATAATAATGCAAGTGAATAATTCTACAACAGATCACAATAATGCAATATAATTGAATTCTAATTATTAATTATTGAAATCTAATTATTATTAGTTCAAAAATACTTTCTTTCGTCTTCTGCAAAAGCAAATTTTACTTAAAAAATATTTTCCGCTTGACCTTTGCTCATTAACAAAAGTTCAAACCTTTATATAGCCTATCTCTACACAAAGTTTTTCAGATAATTTCATTATTCAAATTTGAATTTCAACAACGTGATTTTCTTCATTCGTCGAAACATTTCCAAACAAAAAACAGAATAAACAAATACCTCAAAAATGATACATTAAATGAAATTAAGACAAAGATTCCTCTCTTTTTTGATATTCCCCTTCGTTTCCTTAATTTGCCATAAAAATGCTTCTAGGAAAACACACGTTTTAAAAGCAGCCTGTTTAATATTTAATAACCGGTGATCATTTTCGGAGAATAATTACATTTTAATTTGATTTCTGATACGAAATTATTTAATAATTATAACATTATATGAAATTCTTTAATTATTTTTAATATGAAAATCTTCATTCCTCTCGCTGTCTTTAGAAGGCGCAAACTCCTACATTTCAGAATAGAAAGTTGTCTGGAACTGCAAATCATATTTTTAAACAGAAAGAAAGTTTTTCCAGACATCGATAACACTTGTATGTACAATAAAGAAGGTGGTAAATCTATTTACAGGGCGAGTATACAAGTTACTTATCGATAATATGCATGTGTGTGTAATGTTATCTTTTCTAATGTGAGATTTTATCCGTGTTAAAAGATTTGTTATTCAAAGTTCTGTAAATGCCAATTTCAGACTGCTCAGTTTAATGTTATATCGGTAAATTGAGGTTTTATTGTTGATATCTCATTATTGTATGTTATACTGGCACTATGAAATATATTTCTATATGTAACTGTTGCCCTTTTTTAAGCATAACTTGCAAAATACACTGAAATAAATTATGTTCTAAAGCAATGAGTGATAATTTTAATCTTCTTCTGGTACCATGACATTAACAAATGTCACTAGCAAGTTAAATCTTCGTAATATTGCTAAGAAATTTTTAAAACATCTGCTTTTCATACAATGCCGGGTACATAATAATATTTTAATTCAATATTCATGTTAGAAACCTAATATGTGAAGGAAATATGTAAATAAATGTAAAAGTAATAATGAGTTGAGTGAATATATATGTGAATAGAGGTTCTGAAGTAACTTTAATCATTTTTGGTGTACCTATAGGAGATAGAAAAAAAAAAGAATGTTTTTAGGAAAAAAATGCTAAACAAGTTTGAAAAAATTGTGCAACAGCCGTGTTGAAAATTTTATCTGTTTATTTCTTTCCATTTTTGATTTATTGTGTTCACTTACACGCGAACTGGCAGACGAACTTATAGGCAAGAAAGGTACAAATGAATAATTCCAATCTTTTCTGAGCTCAAAGAGGTATAAAAGTAGAAATTGCTTAAATTTTCGAGATCTAAATTTTTGATGTTTGCGATACATGATCTACGTCTACAATATTACTTTATTTTCTGTTTGTATACATTTCGTTCACGAAAAAGCATCAAAGATATTTAAATAAGCGAGGTAAATGTTCTTGCTAAAATCTCTTTCTTTAAATAATCTTATACTACTTCTCTAATTTAGCATGTAGCCTGTACACTTATCGTAGTCTTTCTAAAAAACAAAATTACAGCAATTACCTTTATTTAACTTCAAAAAGCTGTCATTCAATGAAAAACGCAAAAAAAGAGCTCTGTCACGTTCCCGTCTGTTGCCGGGAGATAAAACCTTTCCCAAAACGATGCATCACCAATTCGTCTTTCTTTTCCTCAATTTCCCCCAAATAAACGAGAATATCTTTTTGTGCACTCCTATTTTATTCCGAAAGAAATCCTGCAAACCCCCTTGAGGCAGTGAAACCAAATTAGGTAGACCATTTCTCGACAACATTCGTGCAGAAATTGCTACAGCCCCCAAAGGGGTGAAGAGAAGCATATTTAATTTCCGCTCTATCCCGAAGGTGCTACCTGCTTTGAGCAGATAAGCTAACTGGGTTTCCAGTCTCTTTTATGGTGTAATATGGTACCAATATTGTATCAGATGAGCTGCTATGTTTAGAAACTGGAGTGTGTAGGTCATGAAGGCTTTTGAATTCGTGAAAAAAGAGTGAAAGAGTTCGGGTTTCGATTTATGCTTCCTTCTGGAGTGACGCAAAGGGGTTTTGTGATGAACAGATATGTAAGTTCTTGTGGCAACTCGTGTTTACGGATATTCTGAGCAATATTTGCGTGACTTCTAATAAGGGAATACATCCAAGGCTTAAAAAATTATCCCTTTAGTTTCATTACATTCACAAGTAATATCAAACTTAGCTGGTTAGTACATTAACGTCGCGTTATAACCAGAACTGCTAAATATTTTGAACAACTAAGAAGATATTGTTTAAAATAATGAATTTGCCTGTTAAGCCTTGTAGTTTGAATTGAGAACAGATTACATATGTTCCTGGCATATTTAATACGCAATAAAACCACATTAAACGTTTCATGGCAGACAACTGTATCCCGAATCTGGGAGCTTCTTTTTTCAAGGCTGAAGCTGTTAACAATATGTTAAACAAAATTAGTCAAAAATGACATATTAAAAAATTTAAAAAATAATCATTTTTTAACAACGCTTTTTGATTAGTGTACTAACAAGCAGACGTTTTAAATATTTATTTCTTTTTAATCCTTAATTGATATTTCATTGTTAAAAGTGTTATGGAATTTGGAAATTAGCCTTTTCTGATATGCATTATTAGGTGGCGATATTCGTAGGGAGCCAAAATTTAAATAAATTAAATAATGGATTGCTAATTAAGCTCTAAATTTATTAAACTAGTGTATTACCATCAAGAACATTCAAATGAGTGAGACACAACGTCCGATTGGAATTTACGTCCACTCAAGGCTATCTTCAATTCACGAGACACCGCGAACTCTCAGACTGAAAGATACGAACTACGGGATTCGAATGGCAACCCCTCCTCTATAATTGCCTCTGAGTGTCCAAGTGTTGTCATGGAAGGAAGCAAAATGACGGAGTATTCGACTTGACTTCTCGTCACAACAAGATCCTGTTTCCATACTCTGAACTCTAAATACCGTTCTCAACAAGCTCGAAATATACAAACAAATAAATAAGCAATTTTCAAACAATAGTGACAGTTTTCAACAAAATAATTTCATTTATTCTTGACACATTTGATTCATTTTCTTCTCTTCTTTCTTTGTTACACATTCAATTTTCTCTGGAATCGGCAAAATTGAAATTGGGAGAAATGCCTTCAGAATATTTTGTTATTTGCTGATCTCCTGTCTTTATCTGTTTCTTCTCTTTCCTTCCTCTGCAGAGAAACAAGAAGAAACACTGCTGAAGGTAAAAAGTCAAAAACACAATTGAAGGAAGTGAGAATATTTTCATTTCCGGAGTGCCGACGAACTAACGAATCGTGGATGATTAGCAAAATTCCTATTCTTTTTTTTTATGAAGAGGTCTAAGTGAGGGGTGTGTTGCTGGGAATATCAAAATAAATAAAAAAATTGCTCCTTTATTTTTAATTTTAAAATAATTGGTCAAAATAACATACCAACGATGATTGGGTTTTACGGAGTGCACGGACTCTACGTTCACAATCTCCGAAACTGACAAGTAGCAGCGATGACCTTGGCTAAAAAATTGATGTTAACCTGATTAGATTGGGTTCCCTGGAAGGTAAATAAAAATTAAAGCTGAAAGAGAAAATGTTTTTAATTACGTCCAATTAAATGTCTCAATTATTCATCTCCATTCACTGCATTCATTCATCCTTTCTCTCACTCATACATACAACAAGACTGGAAAAATAAAAAAGTAAAAATTAAATATAATTGGGTATAAAGGGGACTTTCCGTTACCTGGTGTTGTGTGCTGGTGATAGTGACTCTTCTCTGCATCTTCGCCTCATCTGGTCTAGGCCGTTGGCCTTGGTCCTTGGAGGGGGGGAGGGATTCACCTTTCTCATAAGCCCTGATAAGGGCTAGCTGTTATTTGTCCCCTGGGTGTTGTTTCTTCTAGAGTGGTGATGCCTGGTGTTCTGGTCAAAATAAAGCATGAAAAAAAGAAAAAAGAATCAAGGAAAGATTTCATCTCAATTTGTTGTTGTTGTTTCATGTCCCCTTGGCCCAAGATTAGACCAGGTCCATGACACTATATGTTGCCCTCCCCACTCCACAGCTAACTCGCAGAGGCGCCAATGCAGTCAATGATATGGGCAGGAGAAGCAGGACAGGAACAAGGGCAAGAAGAAAAAGTCTTTTCCTTATCTTTGAATTTTAAGCTTTTAATGTGTCCACTACGCAACCTGGCCAATGCAGTCTGAGCGGATCTTGTGCCTACGGACTGTAGAGACAGACCAGGACGGTTCCCGGCATACCAATCATGTGTGGGGGATTTTTCCAAGCAGAATTTGCTTTAGCCTTGTGAATAGAATATATTTCGGGCGTGAAGAGTTCACTAGAGGTTGCAGAAGGAAGAGCACTTCTCTCTTTCGCAAGCACGTCTGCCTCCTCATTGCCAAATACTCCAACATGGGATGGAATCCATTGGAAGCAAATTCTACTTTTCTGCGAAAGTGTAGCAATTTTGGAAATAACCTCTTGACCGGTTTTTTCTCGAATTTCCGGCCAATTTTTTAAGTATTGAATTGAACTCTTGCTGTCCGTCAAAATATAAATGTCGCTATTTTCAAAATGCAGGTCGAAATTTAAGGCTTCTCGGATGGCAAGAAGTTCTGATCGGAAAACCGAACAGTTATCTGAGTTGCGAAATCTGCAGCGAAAAACCAAACCGTCCTCGGCCTTAGCATAAACGCCGCTGCCAGTCCTACCTGAGTCCGATTTACTCCCATCAGTAGTATCTCAATTTGTTGTAACATATATTGTGAATGTCGAAATCGAATGTTTCGCGACGAAGCATAAAGGCAAAAGAAGTAAAAGAGCCATTTTCCATGTTTCTATCTCACTTTGTTGTAACATATACTGTGAATGTCGAAATCGAATGTTTCGCAATGAAGCATAAAGGCAAAAGAAGTAAAAGAGCCTTTTTCCATGTTTCCATCTCACTTTATTGTAACATATATTGTGAATGTCGAAATCGAATGTTTCGCGATGAAGCATAAAGGCAAAAGAAGTAAAAGTTCGGATACTGTAAATATGTAACGAAGAATCTTTTTCTTTTCAATTTGAAATTATTATTGGACTTCTATAATTTTGTCATTCAGCGGACGAATTTTTTTCTTATTAAGTTCATAAAACCGTTAATAAATTCAGGATTCTTTCGGAGAAACTAAAATGCGCTCTCTCCGCTTTCAAAGTCAATGGTGATTATCAGAGAATCTTCATAGTTTCACAAAGTTTCTGTATCTAACAATACACAGAAGAAAAGTTCTGCTGTTAAGGCATATTACCCATAGCAAAGGGTTAAATAAAATTAAAAAAAAAACATCTTTTGCTACTAGACTTGTTATAATACAGGGCCGTACCAAGGGGGTGGCGAGATTGGCCCCCGCCAATGGCGCAGGTAGGACGGGGGCGCAAAAATGACCATTTGAAAAACTTAGTTTAAGAGTTAGATTGGTACGATCTGCTGTGCAAATAATAAAGAATTTGAGAATAAGTCTTCAGTGGCCTACTAAACATTACGGGAGTGGCTAGTTGTTTCGTCCAGTGGTCAAGTTTTCCAGCTTGTCTGATTACGACCCTCTTACAGAGAGAAAGGGCCTGCGCCTTTTCTTGGAACAAAATAGCAAGTAGCTTTATGCTACAAACTGATGCGGCAATCAGCACTTTGAGTTTCTTGCTGCCGAAGGAAAAAAGGGTCACTCCAGCAAGGCGAAAAGGGTCCTTCTTTGACCATGGGTGTGGTTCTTGCCTAGAGATGGCAAAACAACATGCTTTTTCTTCTTTTTTTACATCTCATTTTACAGTAGTAAAATAAATGGGCAAGGGAACTCGCCTGCCTTAAGAATCTTCTTCGAACCTTTAAGACGCTGCTGAAAGGGGAGGGAGGGCAAAAAATTTACGTAATTTCACTATTAAAATCTCAAAGGGAAAGGGGAATCGCGCTTTTTCTTAGAATTTTGTGTTTCAGGGTGGGGAAGTCTTATTTTATCTTGTTTACTATATTGTAGGAAGGATAAAGGGGTCTAGTCCTTGTTGGACGAGTGGCCCTTCGGTGCTTCTTTAGTGGCAAATAATACGAAGAAAATGTTGCGATTCTGTTTTTGTTTCATCAGAGAGTGGGCGCATAAAGAAATAGTTGGACATTTTCATTCTTTTCTAAGGAGAAAAATTAGTTTTAAAGAGGTGAGCTCAAATTTTTTCTGTATTTTTAAATTCATTTTGTTGGATTAAATACTAGCCGCCTTCTACTGCCAGCTGATTCGTCCATTTTATTAATTATATATTATTTATGCGAACCAATTTTAAAAACATCAACTTATTTAATTTTTGGTAAGCTAATTTGAACTAAATTTTAAGGCAATATGTTTTGCATCTAATAAAATTAATGACTTTGATTTCTACATTCAATTATGAAAAAAGTCTTAGGCAGAATGGCTCTTTAATATCATTAAATTCAATGAAAATTTATTTTTATTTCGATCATGCATAATTCAGATTAAAATTACATTTATTGCACTTTATTTATCTGACTATAACATGAATGTTTTACCTAATTATTACAAATAAATAGATGGTATGGTTTCCATTGAAGGTTATCTTCCCTAAGGTAAAAAATGAATTTTAGATCATAGCTAAAAATTAAATCTATCAAAATAATATAGTAAATCTATTTAAAAAGTAAATTTATTTCAAGTAGCAAAGAATTAACAAAAAATTAGACTAAAAAAACTGGAAAAGCAACGAAAATGGTAGCATTTCATTACACCAAAAGAAGGTTTTATATTGTAATAATCAAAATAAATTTTTATATCACGTTTTTTTAACATAAGAGAAACATTAAATTAAACGTTAAGAGAAATATTAAATTAAAGATTTTATGAATCAGTGAATTTGGTTTGATTTTCAATCCAGTATTGTTGTAACTTATACATAAAAATATTTTTTTTAAAAATTGTCAAATTTAAGAAAAAATTACTCCACAACTAGACTGTTATCATTTGAAAGATAATTTTTTTTAAAAAATATAAGACGGTGTAGAAATTATTTTTAAATGATAATATTTCTGACTATTATCGCTGAACCCTCCCCCCTCCAAACTCTTTCGTAAGTTTTAATTAATTAAAGATTTAAAAAACTCACTGAGGTGTACTTTTCCACCCGTCATAGTAGGTTTGTACCAAATTTGGAAACTCTAGGCTCAACGGCCTGTCTTGTAGAACGCCAACAGACAGTCACCAATGCATACATGCGCTTTTATTAGTAGTAAAAATATGCATACAGAAGCATGATTAAAGCAAGTATAAAATTAACATTATATTATTTCGAGTTAGAGTTTATTGCATAAAAAATTTAATGCAGCAATTCTACACCAAATTCATGATTTCCTTGATTTTACTTGTCTTGATAAGTGCAACTGATTTAACCATAAAATTTTAATGTATACAAAGATTAATGTTATTTGTCTTTTTAAAAAATCGATATTTTTGCATGATATTGATGAAATTTGGCGCATATGCTCTTCAAAACAAGAGTAGAATCACTATCAACTTTTCAAAGCTCAAAGGATAATTAAAATTACAGTTAATAAAAAATTAGGCAAGATTTTGTAGTTTTTTCGCCGTATTTAAAAAAAATAGCATCTTCAAAAATGACTTTTTACGTCATTTTAAAATTCAAAAAAAAATCTTTTTAATGATACCAATTTAATAACTGTACATTTTTTTAATTTAAAGAAAGTTAAAAAATGTATGATTTTCAACAGTACTTTTCAATTTTAAAATGACAAACTAATTTCCTTATTTAATCACATTATCACTAATTTCCTTATATTTATATAATCGCATATTTAATCACACGCTCCCAGCATGGCCAAGTCCTCGGATGAGAAGCTGCCGGATAAGTAAGCAGGTTCTCGCTCCCTTGGTGGATACAGTAATAGTGGTGTGGCTCTTAGGCCCATCTCCGATGACGGGTCGTAACCCGGTAAAAAGGTGGGTCGTCGCATGAGCCGCTCGTAATGAGGACAATTGTGCGGGGACCACAGTGTTCGATGAAGTCGTGGCGGCCGGTCTTTCACTGTAGACCCGGGTGGCAAGGCAGGGCGGGGTGATGGCTTTCTGTGATATTTAATAACATGATCTTTAACCATTGTTAACATTACGGTGAACAAAATTTGCTCACTTTGATACATTTAACTACTCTAGCTCCAAAGTAGATTTTCACTTACCCGTAGTTTTTTCTTATACACTTTTTGAAATATATTTTTCATCTCAAGCTCATTAAATAAAGTGATTTTTATTTCATCTGGTAAGTTTTATACGGTGAAATATCTTCTTTTCCGCCACTAATGATAATATTTTCTCTCTTCAATTATAGTGAGATAATTGGCATATGCATTTTGTTTTTTTTTTCCTATCGAATTACAGATTCTTAGTTTCATTTTAATTTCGCAATTATTGCAATTCATGTTTTTCTTTTTTTGACATCTTGACTAAGAAAAAAAAAATGGAAATTAATTTTTATTATTTTTACAAAATTTATTATTTAGAAAATTCTGGCAGTTATTTTTATTTTATAAATGCTATTTTTAACATTTTCCTTTAGACTGTTTTTGGAAATTTAGTTTCCACTTCAGGATTATTTGTTTAGTTTTTCAAATAATCATATTATTCTTTTATTCGATATGTAATAGGACGTTTAGATATTTTACAACTTTCCCATCTGTTGATTTTTTGCTGTTCAGTTTGGCCTTGCGCATCATAGAAATGTGCAATTTGTAACTTATTTGATGATACTATTATTTTGTTCTGTACAATATTTTTCGTGAATATAGTTCATTAAAGTATTTTTTAAGAAGACGTAATTTTTATTAAACCTATTTAATAAATCATAAAATATGCTAAATTGGTGTATAAAAATATTTGCGGGAATGTAGTTTTTCAGGGCAGGAGTTTTATAGAAGGGATGAAAAATTAATAAAAATGTGTCACGTAAGGAGGGGGGGGGGAGAGGCGCAGCTTTGCCAGTTCCGCCAAGGGCGCAGGATCACCTCGGTACGGCCCTGTTATAATATGCTGTTATAACAAATTTAAAGTAATCTTTGTCTAGTAGAAACTCATACCGAAAGAAAATAAAAAGGAAGCTTCAGTTTATGGTAATGTGTTGCTTTCACTTATTGAACAGCTAAAAAGGTAAAGAATAATGATGAATATCCAACAAGATAAAAATCAATATAAGCAATTTAATAGTTAGTATTTCCCTCACTAGATGGAGATAGGTGCGTGCATCCATTTACTTTGTAACGTGCTTGTAACAAACGGCGTCCTTTCTTTCTTTTGTTCCACAACTTTTATAAGATGTAAGATCTTAAGCCCTTCTTTTCGCACTTTGTTTAAAAGACTGTTTTTAATTTCGTCTTTGTGGATAAATGTTTTTCTGTCTAATACATTCCGGAATGGGTTCAGGCCTTAGACGATAATAAATCATTAGACCTTAAAGTCTTTATCCTCTACAGAAAACCTATTCCAGTTTTGAATCTGCATGGATGAATGGCCTCTGATAAAGTCATCCACCGGATTCTTACTTCTTATCGTTGTCTGCTATTATTTTTGTATTTTTAACTTTTCCACAAATAAAATTCTCTTGATTAGTATTTTTGTATAGTTTTTACTTTCACTTAGATATTGCAGTAAAATAGTTAAAGAATTTTTAGAAGATGAACGAAAGTTCGCCTTCTGAAGATCTGCCTAAATTTTTCAAAGCAAGATTCGCTTGTCTACTAAACAATCCACCATTTCTACACAATATTTACATGCCAGCTGAAATAAAATCACACCAAAGCTGCCTACTAATTTTCAACAGAAACTACATTGATTATATTATTGAAAACCACATTGATTATATTATTTGTTGAGTGAAAACTAGTAGAGGGTGATCAGAAAATCAATAAAGAGTTTAATGTTTCGTGAAAATGATTTCCAATATTTTATATATTTTAATCCCTGTTTCTATTCAATACAGCAGTAGGCGGTTCTTTCACTAAACATTATAACATAATAGTGTCTTGATTAGTATGACCTTAAAACGAGTTGTTACATTTAATTTTAAAATGAGGGAGTCCTTTGTTGGACACCCTGTATATCGCAACGATAAGGCGCAAGGCAAAAATGCGTTTAATGCGTTTAAGCGAGAGTGTGTAAATGCTGCGGCTAAGCAACTAAAATTATGCATGTAATATACTTATGTTTAAAAATTTATTAAAATTAGAAAAAAAGGTGCGTGGGAAGAAAATACATATCACTGAATAGATATTTTTTAAGTTTTAAAATGGTGTGAAAATGGTTTCTGTGCAATAATATTCTTCAATGTAATTGAAAACTTTAAAATGTCGATAAATTTTTTATTAAAACTCTAAATAATATTTTGAAAACCTTTCTTCCTGAAAACCTAATACCCAAGAAGTAAACAATTGCTAAATGTGGTAGCCCTAGTACAATGGTCTGCCTACAGAGCGGTTTTTTTAAAAAAAATTCTTCATACACAGCGCAATTCACTGGTAGTACCGGCCTGTAAACGGTGTCATAATAAAAGGAACAAAAATTGCATGGAAATAAAGTTTACACTAAAACCATTGCCAGGAAGAGGGATTATTTTTTATTCAAATGTAGGAAAAAACATGGAGATCAGTATGCGTATTAGCATCCTTTAGAGGATTCTAGTACATTCCCATTTTGCATTTGATAGAAATGCAACATTCTGAAATAAAAAACTAATAACAGAATAAATAAAATTTGTTCACGCTTTTTCAAAATAGAGACTTCAGACACTAAGAAAGTAATTCGTGTTATAGAGTAAGTCGTCAATCCTGCCTGAGAATTACATTTGGAAATTTATAGTCATAATGCCAATGAGCTGTTGGACTCGCATAGCAAAGATCTGACAGTCGATGAGCTAATAGACATGCATGAACAAATCTCTACTATAGTAGGGCCAAAACACAGACCCGTAGAAAAACAAATAACATTTGCAAGCCTACAGTGGCATAACTAGAGCTTCCTTAGATGCAAAACTAATAAAACAATTCGTTGCATTTAAGAGAGGACTAATTTTTTTATCGAAATTTTTCAAGTCTGGATTATATAAAAAAAAACAACTAAATGACGAAATTGGTCAGCTTAGAATATCGCTAAATAGATGGCAGCACATGAGGTTTCGCTTACGCCGATAGGAAGGAAACTCAAGCGCACGTCCTGTATGATCCAAAATTTGAAGGTGTGGAACTACATAGTAAGCGGAGAAAAGAAATAAGACCATATTTTTTGAAATTCAGCTCACTCAAAATACGAGAGAGCTTCAATAACAAACCTGAAAGATGCAGTATTTGTAATAACTATTAAATATTTATATATATATTAATTATTTTTTATAAAAAATGGTATGAATATTTTAAGCCTCAAAGGATATTAAATAATCTAATTGTATGTTTCGAATATGTGAAACGTAATTAATTCTTAATATTGTTTCTAATCTTTAAATCTGCATTGTTGTTTGTTACATCTACATTGTTGCATTTCATAAGCACAAAATTTAAGCAATGTAGTTGTAATTAAATTGATAAAAATTTCAATTCTTGATGTGTAAAGGAACTAGTGATATTTGACCCGACATGATTTTCTGAGATTGTGAGATAATTTTTCATTTGTGTGTGCCTTAAATATTTCACCTTTGGACAATTGGTGTATTTGAGGGAATTTCCAATACACCAATCTTAAAAGCCATCATAATGGTTTGCAGGTAAATAGGATTGGGGGCTTAAAAGTAGGGGGAGTGAGGTAAATTGATATGCGGGAACATTGATACAGTTCTTAAAAATTTTGATGATTGGAATGGCTCAAGGTGTTCATATCCCCTCATACATATGCCGTTGTAACCCTTAGCACACGGTATATTTTTCGGCTATGATAAGTCAAAGTTAATTTACAAATTAATCAAACCGCTAATCTTCTAGTCGAAGAAAATTTTACTCTAAGTACGTGTTGTGTGATTTCTTTAAGTAATTACGTTTTCCTGCCAGAGAATCTGCTCCAAAGGTAGGAAAAAACATTCATTTTTCTGAACTATATCTTCTGTGTGTATCAATGAGCCGTAACAGCAACTACTTTGAAAAAGTCTTCAGAAATGAAAAAAAAAACATAAAAATGAACTATCTAAGATAAACTAGCAATTAAGTATTTATTTAAACAATGAAAACGGTTTGAATTTCATTGTAAAAATGAAAGTAATGTTATAAATTAATTTTTAAATATTTTTTACGAATTTATTAAAATTGGAAAAAAATAATGTACGGAAAATTAATCAATATCATCGGAAAGATCCTTTTTTGTATTTCCAGATGGTGTGAAAATTATTTTTGTGCTATATTATTTTCATAAGACATCAAAGGAAGAACGCGAAAATTTTCCTTAATTTTTAATTAATTAAAATTTACAGAAACGGATTCGAGGCTCACATTCCCTCCCTCTAAAGTTTTTCTACACACACACACAACACACGCATTCTCCTTTATTATTTATAGAGATAAATTATTTTCTCAGGCATTATTGTTTCAATTTTCCAGTCTCATTCAAAATGTTGAATTTTGATTAAAACAAAAGTTTGTCACTTTGTTAAACTTTTAAACCTTAAAGAATATAATTATCAGTATTTGTTATTGAATTAATTTAATTTAAATTCAACTTTCATTTTTAAAACTCAACAAAAACTGTTGATGCTGTAGTTCTTTAAATTCGAGATTTTTCTGTTAATGATCTTATGTATATTTTGACTTTATTTTTGGTGCGTTGATTATTAAGAACTTCTTCTTAGACCGGTGGTAGTCTTTTAAAGATTTAATAGAAATAGCGTTTTTAGACGCCAAGAAGTCAAGAGATGGTTCTAATTTTTTTTTTTTATGGATTCATATGCCCACTAACAAAATTTTCACCGAAAAAAATTGTTCGTAGGCATAAAGTGTTAAACACACTCAGTAAAAAATAATTCAACCGATTGCAAAGATTCTCCAGAAAAGATGTAGATACATTTTTGAGGCTCCTCGTACTAATAATTTGAATTTATGCCCGACTGCAACAATAGCGTGACAAATATATTTTTTTAAAACTTTCTTGCATGTCCATCCTTAAACTCCATGAACCTGGACTTCTCAAAGAAAGGACCACGGTATCGCCAGAGCTGATATGGTTAAATTTCTCTGTGTTTTTATCTTTCACGTAGTTCATTTGATTAAAAATCCGCTTTTGAAGCATATACCGATGGTGTATGTTGTCGGGAAGCAGGACTTCACCATGTGTCTTTTAAGAGATTTATTTCTCACATGAAGACACATAACAAAGTGGACATCACACATTACAAAACATGTCAATTAATCTAAACCGAGCGAAACATGGTTAGGGAAAACTTCAATCACGGCAGGGCGCCATTTCGCTTCCCTCCACCACCCAGCTTCAATTCAACGTTTCTCCCGTTCTTTCCTCCGCCAGGGGGCGAGGAGGTTAGTTCTCGCAACAATACATCCCCGAAGTTGGAAATAGGGTACTCCGTTCGGTTGGCATTTTATTCCAGTAATAGAGTGCCCCCTATAGAGTGCAGATGTGACAAGTACAAGATGCTATTCACTTCTTTAGTAGGGATGGTATGAAACACTTCAACCAGTAAATGGCCTTAACAGAATGCTAATACCAAAAATATACAATCAGTTTTTAAGATTCAGTAGAGATAAAGAAATTTTCTAACCATTTAAAAAAAATCTTTGGATAGCAAAAAGCGTTGTTAACGGGCGACTACTGTTACTAATGAAAGACATTTCCTATAAAATTTAGTGATAGTCATTTAAATAGGATAGTAAAATATTATTTTCAAAGTCAGCAACATTATTGAGAGGAATTTCCGCCAGGCGGCGTCATTGGAGTCAATTCACAATACAAACAAAAATGTCCGTTTCTTACTGCGAGCTATCTAACGACTGGAGCTCAATGAAATCAAATATAAAATTACGAGGCTCAAAACACGAGTAACGTTGACTTAATTTTTAAGAGACAAAGAACAGATCAGGAAAATCACACAGCGTTCACAAAAATAACAAACATCACTGTTTAGGTTGCACACAGCTAAAAAATCGCAGCTTTGTCTAATGGTCTGGAGGAAAAATAAACTTCCTTTTGGAATTTAATATGCTAAAGAATATTTGAAAAAAAAGTTATACTGTTGTACCAACATCGATTAAAACATGAATGCTACATTTTATCGAAAATTGCTATGTACGTCTGAAAGAAAAAACTCGTTTCAAACATCTTCTGCCTAACTAATAAAAAAACCCTTCGGTATTTCGGAAAAACTGGAAATGATCACGTTTGAAAGCCTTTCAATCATTCAATCCACGGATATCAAAAGTAAAGGAAAATAAACAATTGAGAAAAAAGTTCTGAAATTCAGTCGTTCCCTATTTATGAATGGAAAAGAAGGGGGTTTTTATGATACGTTCGGTGTAGAATAAAGGCCCCGTTTTTCGGGGCACATTCCTTAAAAGGACTCCTCATCGATATTTCTTTTCATGCGCTTTCATTGAAAAACCCACGGTTGGAAAAGTGGCTTTCAGCATTCTAGGAAACACCACTTCACCACGGCATCACAGCTACAGTGAACGTGCTTCATTTTTTCGTTTATATGTGAGTATTTTGTTGAGATAAATTGCTGCGTTTCTTATGTAGCGACTACGTTCTACAGTGGATCGATATTTCTCTCTTTATATTATAATGCATCAGGTTCAGTTCTTTAGTTTTTGCAGTGCAGTGAAACCTGTGTATGATGATAAAACCTGTGTATAATGATACCGTCTATAACGATAAACCTGCATATAACGATATCTTCTTTTGTCCTGGCGGAATTCCTTTTTACTCAAGGGGCCGTTCAAATATTACGTAAGCATGTTTTTGGTATTTTTTGACCCTCCTCTCCCCCTTGTCATCAAAAATAAGCAAATCGCAACCCCCTCTTATAATTACGTAAGCAAACTGCAACTCCCCCTTCTGTTTTTTTACAAAGCGTATAACAGTAATAATCTAATTTTAAAAATTTTAGGACTTAATTCAAATAAAAAACTCTAACTCGGCTTAAAATGAAACAAAAAAAAAATATAAGTTTAATTTCCTTACAATTTCAAGTTTAAGCTTACAAAAATAAAGTTTAATTTCCTTTCGACAAATTTAACTTTTTTTTCAAATTTAATTTTTTAAAAATTAAATTATTTGTGCAAGTTACAAGAGATTTTCGGAAATAAAGCGATTTTAATGTCTTACGTAAGCATCACTCATACTCCCCCTCCCCCCTTGTCAGAAAAAACAAGCAAATCGCAAACCCCCTCCCCCCCTTGGGTGCTTACTAATATTTGAACGGCCCCCAATGCATTTTCAACCTGCCTACAACGATTAACACTTTTTGGATGCGCCTGTCTATGACGATAATTTTACCTATTTAGAAAGCTGGTATAGTGCAACACCGATTTTCTTTCCTTGGAAAACGGCACTCTAAGTCAAGAATGTGAGATAACAGAAGAATCGAGGGGAAGGGTATGAAACCGGAGCCTCTTCTAGCTGGTGGATCCAGACGGAGCTGGTGATTGGAATGCGCGCAGATGTTCGTTACCCCCGAAACCTTTTGCGCATTAACCCGTTCATTCGCATTTAGCACTTCCGTCGATGATACCTACTTTTTTGAAAAAAAAAGAAAAATCATTGAAGATGCTGTTGAAAAAAGTATAGTTTTTTTAGCAAACGAAAACGATTTAAAGGTGCCGTAAATGACGACCCTGAGAGTTTTCAACTAAAATTTTCATTTTGAAGATCTCAAAAAGAGTTTAAATATAAAATTTTATATCAGTACATAAAATTCTATATTTTATATATTTATAAAATACAAATTTATATCAGCAATTATTTGTAAGATGAATCGACGAGTGCAAAAAATACATGAGTGTATTAATATGGATGCGAAATCATAACAATATACATTCTAGGTCACTACAATATTGTTATAGACAGGATTTACTGTATTCAGTTATTCATATACAGTAGAACCTCGATTATCCGCAATTCTTAACCGAAACCTCATTTAACCGACGTCGGCTTCCTTAAGTTTTTTTGGTAGATAAATAATATCACTTCAAGGTCACCTTCGGCGGCAGCTCTTCCTACTGCAGGCAGTACTGACATCTTATCTGTTTCTCCCCCTCCCCCATACAGTCGGAAATTCCATTCTATTGTCCCCCTTTGCCGAAAATTCCATTCGCCTCCAAGACCATCTGCCTTTCTATTGGCTACTTTCTGTCCGACTCAGAAGCGTTGGCTTTATCGAAATGTAGAACATTCATACATGCCATGGAGTCCACTGAAGGAAACAGACTGTCTCTGATTCTACAGAACTTATGCTACTGAAACAACTTCGGGAGAGAGCGGCTAAACGACGTCAGTCATGCTTACGGCGGAGAAAACTTCCATTTAAGACAATGTAAAGTATGTATCGTATGCCATATAAACATTTACATTGCTTTTTCCGACTTGTGTGACATCTATTGAGTAAATTTATTGCTTATAATTCTATTCATCAGAATTTTTGAGAAGCCAGCCCAGAAGAAAAAACTATCGAACGTGAACGTACCCGAATTTTTTTAGCCTTTATTTTCACGTTACTTACTTTATAAAATACTAGCAGTACGCGCACGCCGTTGCCTGTGGAATCAGGACTTTTAACAAAATGAAAAAAAAAAAAAACCGCCCACAATGACATGGAAAAGTTTTGAGAACAAAATCAAAACAAAAGATACACATTATTTGATTTTCCTGCTTATTTTTTTCACGCTACAGTACAGAGTACGCTAATCCAAAACAACATTACAAAAATGGAACGTGAAAATGATTATTTTACAGCAAGCAAAATATAAAATCGAATCCGAAAATAATAATCGAAGTCATTCATTCAGGTGAAGGTCATGACGTATCCTGCGCGTCCGCCAATCAAAATTGGCAGCAACGTTCCGAAGGAGTGCCACACGAGGAACTCGATCGAGAAAAATAACTCTCAAACGCCCAGAAAGAATTAATTAAAAAAAAACGGGAAAAGATATTTTAACCGTTCTTGTTTTTGTTAGGAAAAAGATAAATTAATCATAATATATTGTATTTACCTTTTCTCGGTTTTTCCTGACCTAAAGTTTTCAAATGTACGCGATAAACACCTACATAAACAAAAGCGTAGTATTATTAATAATAAAATAAATATTGTTGATTCTGATTTTAATCAACTAAAAGTTGTTGCATTAAAAATCATATTAGTATGCGATTAGATGTTATTTAAAGGCTACTGCGTGATTATAGAATTTCTTTGAAGTAAAATTCAGTCAAAGTTTTACGTAATATTTTTCAAAGAGATAGAAATCTCATCAGTTTTAAATTCGACAGAACCGTTCTAGTTAGAAGCTGAAAAAAATTGAAAATAATAGTGTTATTAGAAAGTCGGATGCAACAAATTTAAGAACAAAAGTAACATCTCGATGGCAAAACTGGGTATTTTTTAAAAAATTCTCAAAATTCAGTAAATTACGTTAGGAATTCAAAACTAACTTCATTAGAATAGAAATCGCGTGCTCTTTCCGAAGGTGCATCTATTTTTGTCGTACAATTATTCGAAACCATTCTATTGAGAAATTGAGTGCGAAAAATCAACCATAACAACACCAAACATTAAATAAATAAATTTCTAGATTAAATTTTAAAATTTCGGCTTCGAGGTGCATTCAGTCACCATTACGACTACCTGTGTACCAAATTTCATGGCCGTAAGTGCAATAGATTCGTTTGGACATCGCAGAGAAACACACACACACAAACATTGCCTTTTATAAGTATAGATTTAATCTGCGTATTCTTATAAATAGGACACAAAATTGAGTGGATTTAATCTCCTATTCATTTCAACAAAATATTGAAATATATTTTATAGCTTACTATCATTGTGTGGGCTCCCCTGCTCAAATACTCCGAATCGTCACAGCTGATCTTACATCCGTGTCATCAATAGACGCTGGGGGAGGGGATTGCTCATCGAGTGACGCTGTTTACATCTGAGTCCACGATTACGTTTTATTATATTTTATTTATGCCACTCTTAAATTTTTGATTCAAAAGCAGCAATCTATTAAAGGCTCAACGCACGAAATACAACATAGTACTACTACTAAATTCGATGTTATTAGAGTTTTAGTGCCGATGCACTTTTACTCAAAATGAGTGTAACAGCAATGAAAAAACTTTATGTACTTGTACCTTTGGAGGTGATTCAGAGGAGACAATCAGAAAAAAAGAAAAAAAACATGGAGCAAATGAATTGGAATGAGAGCAGTGGGAGGCAAATGGGAGCAAAAAGCATTATGGAGGCTTGAGCGGGAGGGTCCATTTAGTTGTAGCATAAGGGAATGGATATTTTCCGTTATTGTTAGTGAAATTCAATTGTTCTAAAATTGTTGGATTAGTATTTCTGGTGATTTGCTGGAAGAACTTCCTTGAGAGAACTTGGATATGATTTTCTGTTGATTCCAGCTTGAGCTCTTTGTGTATGACATCATTTCGTATATAGCAAGGAGCATTGGTCATAATTCGCAAGATCTTGTTTTGCATAATTTGCACTTTTTTGAGATGAGTTTTGGCAGCAAGACCCCAGATTTGCGATGCATAAGTAAGGATAGGACGAAGAATCTGCTTAAACAGAAGCACTTTGTTGTTAAGGGAAAGTGGTGATTTTCTACCTGTTAAAGGTATGATCACGTGAACCTTCGCCCAGAATTTATCAGTATTATATTTAATGTGGCTGTGGAAAGTAAGTTTGGAGTCTAAGATTAAACCAAGGTATTTAACCTCCTTGTCCAAAGACAGCTCTTCTTCAAAAAAGGTGAGAGATTGTAGATTATTCCTAGGATGTCCTTTACGGAACATTACAGAGAGTGTTTTGTCAGTGTTAATGGCAACACGCCATAGCGTATACCATTTTTCGATTTCAATAAGACCACGTTGAAGAGTTCTTATAACAAATTTAGTAGTGCTGCCCTGGGCCAGGATTGCCGTGTCATCAGCGAAGAAGCAGTTTGTGATGTGGTTGTTCACAGGAAAATCTGCAGTGTAAACAATATAGAGAAGGGGACTTAAAATACTTCCTTGCGGCGTGCCAGCTTTAATATGGCCTGTTTCTGAAAGGGTACTATTTAATTTAACTTTAAATGTTCTATTGAGCAGGAAAAGAGTTATGATGTCAATCAGACAATGAGGTAATTTATTTGCAATCAGTTTGTAAATTAGGTCATTATGCCACATTCTGTCAAATGCCTTGCGCACATCGAGGAAAACTCCACCAGTATAAAGTTTGTTGTTGAATCCATGAGTGATTAAGTTGGTAACACGAAGAAGCTGATGTACACAGCCGTGGTTGGGGCGGAAGCCATATTGCTCATCAGGAATGATTTGTAGATCAGAGCAGTGTTCTTTTAGTCTGGCTAGAATGACTTTATCATAGATCTTTCCTAGATTACTCAGGAGACTGATAGGTCTATAATTGCCCGGTAGTTTCTGGTTTTGTCCAGGCTTTGGAAACATGAGCACATGTACAATCTTCCAGGATGGAGGGAAATAGTGGTGAAGCAGACATTTGTTAAATACCTTAGTGATACAAGTGAGCAGATTTGGAGGAATCATCTTGAGTGCTTTATTTGGTATGCCATCTGGTCCAGTAGCCTTTTTTGGATTGATCTTTTTGATTATAGCTTGAATTTCGAGGGGAGAGGTAAGTTTGATATTGTTGTCATTTCTCGTGCTATTAAGGAAATGCTGAACTGCTCTGTTAACTTCGGAGATGTGTCTATTGTCGTACGGATCAGGGTTTGTCTGGAAGGAATTTTCAAGCGAGTACTTAAATGCGTTCGCTTTTCCGAGGGGGGGTGTACTTGAGCCCATCCGTATCATGAATAGGAGGGATTTTGTGGAACTTCCTTGAGAATTTCCGAGTTGCGTTGTAGATAGATAGGTCTTCCTGATTTAGGCTAAGAAGCCATTCGGTCCACGAGTCTTGATCATATTGATTGATGTCAGCTTTAATTTCATTGGTGAGCTGGGTGGATTTCCTTTTAAATCTAGGGTCATAGGTAATTTGCCATCTCTCTTTTATTTGATTTCTGAGGGTGATTTTATTTGTAATGCGAGGAGGCAACTTCCTGTGCGGGCCATTGATAATTTTTGCTTTAGAAGATTGGTTTATAGCTGTAAGAATTACAGCCGTAATTTTGTTGATGACCTCGTCGATATCCTTAGTTGAATTGATACTGGGGTTGCCTGGAATTGGCTCTTTGGTAATATCATAAAATTTCTTCCAGTTGGTTGTTTTCAAAGTTTTGGTGATGGCAGGAATGTTTGCATTTATATCGATTTCAAAGGATACCGGATTATGATCGCTGCAGAGTTCATTTAAGGAAGTTGCATCACCCGAGGAGAAGTTCTTGAGTACACCAAAGTCAAGCGTGCTTGGATTGTTGCTATTGTGCGGGAAGTGGGTGGGCTCTGGAGGAGCGAGAAGAATAAGGTTATTGTTACAGATGTAGTCGTTGATGATGTTTCCATTTTGATTACGTCTTCCTAAACTCCAGGCGCTGTGTTTAGCATTGAAATCACTAACTGCAATGCACTTATTATTTGAATTAAAAATTCTATTGAGTTCATCAGTAGAAATGATACCGTGAGGAGGCCTATAAATGCTGGACACAGTAATTTGTTGAGAGTTCGGAAGGATTATGGCAATGGTGGTATTTTCAAAAGAGTCAGAGGCAATAGGAGTTGGATAGTGATCGATTGAATTTCTAATAAATAAAGCAGTTCCACCACCACGGTGAGTCAGTCTGTCAGTTCTATACGTTGTGTAATTTATAATTTAAGTTTATCTCCAGGGTTTAGGTGAGCTTCCTGGATTGCAATGACATCTGGCTTCCACTCTTGGGCGAAGTATTTAAATTGGTTAAATTTGGGCTTAATGCCCCCAGCTTTCCAGCTGACAACAGTTAAACAATTGTGGCGTTGACTATTGAATGTGTTTGCTGATTTGGCTTTGGTGGAAGTTAACCAATTGGCTGAAGAAGGAGGACATTATGGATGTCATCATGGTTGACATTTGCTTGAGGAATTCTTCTTGACTTGATGGCATTTTATGAGATAGTTCCACTGGTCTGGACAAAAATTGGGTTACTGGCTTTAGGTTCGAATCAGGTTTTGGGGTTTCCTTGACTTTGGCAAGTGCTGCTGGATCAGACCATGCGTTAGCAGGTGCTGTTGGGAAAGATTTCCTGTTTAGGGGGTTTCTGGGACAGCCTGAATAATTAGCCGTGTGATTGTCCTTGCAGTGCAAGCAAGTTGCAGGAGTTTCTTTAGGTTTGGGACAATCCCTGGACCAATGATTTCCCGCGCATTTCATGCATCTGGGATCTCTAGTACATCTACTACTATGGTGGAAATAATCCTGGCATTTGTAACATTGGCCCGGCGTTTGTTTTTTCCTTAAGGACTCAACAGAGACTCTCATTTGACCAATATATTCAAGATAGTAGATTTCCTTGCATTTAGGGATTTTCGGTAACACCACTAAAAAGAGTGGCATGTTTTTGTTGGATTGTCTGTGTCGCAGGGGGTGACATAATTCGGGAGTAAAACCTTGGCGTGCTAATTCTTGCATTATGACGCTAACATCATGGTCTGGATCGAGGCCTCGAATAACAATTTTGATCTTCTTTTCGTCATTAAGTTCAAAGGTGTGGGATTTAAGTCCATCTTTGGTTATTTGCCTTTGAATTTTACGGTGGGCTTCACTTGTGGGAGGAAAGATTTTTAACTTGTCGCTAGAGATCATTCGACCAGTAACTATCTCTTCAGTTAATGCTGAGAGGGTTTGAAGGAGCTGCGGTACATTTTTAGGATTGTCAGTCACTATTGGAGGGACATAAGGAATCTTTTCTTTGATAGAACATTCTTTTTCATTTTGAGGTGTTTGAGATTGTTGAAAGTTTGGGTTTTCTAGCTTTCCAGAATTCTTTTCAGAAGAATCCTGCTGGGTGGATCTATTAATTTCATCATCGCTATTCATGGGGGTATCTTCTACCCGAGGGGGATCATCATGTTCATTTTCCAAATTTGCAAAGCGATTGCTTGTATTTATTTGATATTCAAAGGATTGTTTAATCTTTTTTGAAGCATTTTCATCTTTCTATGGGATCTCCTATTTTTCTTACTCTTTTTGTGAAATGCATTAGATGTGGAAGAGGATTCACTATCAGAACCTCCATCGGAAAATATATTATTTGCATGGGAATTTGTATAAGCATTAGCAATAATTTGATTGGACAACAAGGTTGTAAGAATACTAATTTTCCTATGCAAAATAAGGGTAAGAGACCTATCTAGCAAATGGATAACATTTGATAATTCAACAGATTGGGGGGAAACTTTTTCCAAAGTATCAAGACATGCATCAATTTTACAAACATAAATATCACACTCCTCAGAACCGGTACACTTAGAAATATCAATACTATTACAAACACTAAGAGCAAAGTGTATAGGATCGGCACTTACCCCTTCGCTGTTAGCAATCGTCTCGTTTTGAGTAGTCATATATCCGCTGTGTTAACACAGCTTTTGTAAGTCCAAGAATCACAGCACGCACGAAATCCAGAGGGAAAGTTCGCTCTAGAGAACAAACACCTGAAAATAGGTGTAATGCACAGTCACAACGCTTCAACGAGCGCAAGAGATGTAAGAAGTCAGCTCGACTGCTCTAAGCCCACATGATAAACAACGCGAGTCAGTCCAAGTCGAAAAAATAAGCACTGATGTAGGAGAGTAGGGGGAGAAGTACTCTCCCGTCGGATGTCGAAAACGCGGAACCTTTAGTTTAGCGCTCGGCCGTTGGGTGGAAGCTCATCTCATCAGCAAGAGAGAACGAAGGATTGGATCCAAGCGGGTTGTAGAGACGATCATCATCAACTTGAAGCCACGATTAGCCAAAAAGCCGTATTCCATCAAGATCACAGCATAGCAAAAGCAATTTGAATAAATTTATACATACAAATTTGAATGGAAATAGTGGTAAATAATTCAATGCATCGAAATAAGAGTTAAATAATTTCCTTACAATTCGTCAAAATAACATTAGTGTTCTGATATCCACCTACAATATCTGGTAATCAACGTACTCAGTTGTCCGTGCCTTGGCACAATTTTTGTTTCATGGTAGCTCACTTCTGATATGCCATTCGGCATGACACTTTTCAATATGATAATTAAATAGCTATAACTGATTTTGTTCCAAATATGAATTTTTAGTTGGAAGTCTTCAAAAATAGATATATATATATATATATTAAAATTACAGACTTAAAAAAAAAACAGATACCAAGGAAACAAATTACTCTTAACCCTTCTTTGCATGATTTTTTCTTTATTGGTGAAATAAATCAAGGTGATATAATTCATGTTCAAAATTAAAGGAAAAATGGTTAAAAAAATCTTAGTATATATTTATAGTATAAATTTAGCAAAAAACAATATGATGGAAATTTCCATCATCATGCAAAGTTAGATCATTAGCTTAGTACTAAATAGAAATAAAAGAGGATATCATTGGATATTTTTTATTCTTTATGATAATTAAAAAAACAGTTATTATTTTTATTTAGACACAAATTGACTCCACATTTACTACAAGAAATTGTAGAATACCCTTTACATTTAGGATATTTGCACCGGAGTGACTCACCCACTGTTGGCCAATGTTCAGCACCATCTGTTCTTATATCTTTTGGAGGTGGAGGAGCTGGAGAAGCCTTTTTTCTTTTTGATTGCAGTTCATCCTCAAGGGTGCTGGTGCTTGGACGACCTCGTTTTGTTTCTTTACTGGTTCCTTTATTACAAAGAACAAAGGCTAATTCATTTCTGAATTAGCTCATTGTAAGTAGATTTTTCTTATGGTGGTTTCTTTCCATGGCATTTTTTCTATAAATTACTCACGCATTTATTACTGCAAGATCCAGTAAGTGAAAAAAAATACGCAAATACCACTTTTTTGACCTTATAGTTATATGGTTTCTACCCAAAAAACTATCCATAAGGTCTACACCTCCCATATGTTTATTATACTCTTGAACAATAAATGGGCAAGTAATTCCATTTGTTTCCTTTTTTGCCTTGTCATATCTGGAAACCTCAGTGACAGGTAAAGCCCCAGCATAGGTGGATAATAGGGTTACCACTTTATTATCCTTCCATGCCACACAACTCATGTCTACACCATCAAGTGTAGATACTCTTTCTTCGTAACTTCCTCGGGGCACTGATTTTTTCATGAAGGTTTTTCTGTCTGGTATTTTATTATTTGGAATTCTGTTTTGTTGGACAGTTCCCACTGTGTGAATTCCTTGTTTTGCTAAGAAATATACTAATGGTAATGAGGTATAAAAATTATCGAAGTAAATAATGTGATTTATCATTCTTGGTACTCCCCGAAGCAAACGAACCACCACATTTCCTGTAGCACCAAGATCTGGTTCACCTGGAACCTTTTCTAAATTTTCTTGTCCTGAGTAAATTTCAAATTTGTGGGCATATCCCATCAATTCCCATACATTAGGAGATAAGTAACTGCATAGTGATGTAAAATTCTATCATGTGGTATTTTTTAAATTAAACGCAAACTTTTTCAGAAATTGCTCTAAAAATAACAGAAACACATGTTACAAATCTTTCTTCCACTCATTTTCACTTTTTTAGCAATAGAAACTCAAATATAATAAAACAAAATTAAAAGCGAAATCATACGTTTATTGCAACTACAACAAACAGCGGAAAGACAACTTCAAGCTCGTTTTACTGATAGTGACACTCGCTTATTTTTGACAGCTATGTTTTTTTTATGCAATGGACATTAAAAAGGTATCCAGACACGATCAACTTAAAGTGAACTTGTTCTTTTATATAATTTTTGGGCATTCAATGCTATGATGGAAATTTCCACCATCATGCAAAGAAGGGTTTAAAATGATTTGAAATTAACAGAGATAAGATGTTCTAAAACCTTATTGATTAATTCATAAAAAGATTATAATTTCAACAAAGATTTTCCAGATTTCTAAATATCTGAGCTTATAGCATTTTTTAAATGATTTAAACCACACATTAATTGCTAACAACTTTTTTGAGTCTAAATTAGCATTTCTAAAATGAAGCTGTACCTAAAAACGATAATCACCTAAAAGTGTTACAAAAGTTTACCCTTATATATAAAATTTAATTGAAACATCATTATTGACATTAGACCTTCTAAATTAACTTGGAACATGAATTAATCTGGTAATATTTACAAAAGAGTTATTATTCAGTTGTTAAGCGTGTTATATTTAACTTATAATACATGTCTGAATTCAACATGACGTCTGATTAAATATAATATATAAAAATGTGCATCATAACAGCACTCTGAAAATTTTTGCATGCTTCTGTAGTAAGGTTATATAAAATATGTGATAATTATAGAGTTCAAGCTATTAGTAAAACGAAATTACATGTTGTAGTATTATTACTTCCAAATATTTATTGCAAACCCATGCCAAGTTGTTTTATTATGCACGGAAGAACTCTTCAGCTTTCCTTAATTTGTCTCAGCACATAATCTTTTTCACAGCTGTCATTTTCCCGCATTATTAATTTTCGTCTAGGAATTTGAAAAAAATATAAATAATGCATACATAATTTTGTAGATGAATAATAATCTCTGCGAGCGTTATTTCTTGCATTTAACACATTGTGGTCTTCTGTAAATCAAATAAAAGTGAACAATTTTGTTTGCAATATTACGAATTCTAATCGATACTGAATTAATTACTTAAAAAGGGAAGTTTTATCGAGATTTCAGTGAATTGTGCTATAAGGTCAAGCAAACATTTAAAAAATCACTCCTATAAATGTGATGATTCTATATTCTATCTCCTCTGTTGCTTGCGGAATCAATGAAAATTCTTTCCCAATGTTCATATTTTCTGTTTAAAATACGTTACTTCTCCAGCACGCTATGCACTTTACTACAAAATTCCGATCATCCATTTTGAAACTCCTTATCCTCTATTGCCTACACATTGACTGTATCTTACTTGTGGTCAAAGTGGTTTGTTTACCAGTAGATTTTTTCCTTTCTGCATACCAGTGAGTGCGGTAAAATAACACCAACATTGCTTAAATTATTTTTTAATCACTTCCTACAACTGCACATTCTTATGATCGTTCTATCATCATATTCAAAATCTATGATCGCTCTATGATTATATTCGAAATCTATATTCGTTCCCATATCATATTCTGCACCCATGGATCATATTCGAAAATCTATGATCATATCTTCGAACGGCAGACTTCATGTCTGAAATCTATTTATCCTCTTATTTTTAATCAGTAACCGTACATTCTATGAAGATCACCATAATATATTCGAACGTGTATCTCTTACTTTAATCACTTCCTACAACCGCACATTCTATGATCGTTCTATGGTCATATTAAAATCTATTATCGCTCTATAATCATATCTAAAATCTATGACGAGTGAATAAAAGCGTCATCACTAAAAAATTATAACTTAATGCAATGAACTAAGTTATCAAGTATCTACTGAAATCGAAAATTATTGAGTCTTAGACACAAGCTGTTTCATAAAGTGAAAATTATTTTGCTTCCTCTGACTCCTCATTCGTTTAGAATTGTAAAGTTCGGGATTCTCTAGCACTTGGCTAATCGATTACCCTTTTAATCTATTTCTCACAGACATTTTTTTAATTAATTTTCTTCTTTAAAGTGTTCTTTTACGGATTTTCGGCATTTCATTTGAAACTGAAATAAATACAACAATTACCATAATTTCTATTTTTTGTCTTAACTTTTTTTGTTATTTTGTAAATGCTAGCAAAAATATAAAATCATGAAATTATAAGAATAATGGGTCTACAATATGAATGAACTGTTTGCTAACTTTCAAGAATTTAAAATTTATTTAAAACATTCAACAATATTTATCCAGAAGAAATCTTATTCTTCTAATACTGAAATTAACTCTAAACCAACAGGAATTCCCAGCAGCAAATGCGCTTTTCACAGTACGGCTCGTACTAACAATCAGCGTCAAATAAACTTCCAAACGTCTTGAGGCTTCATCGTCAGCTATCAGAATTAAAATCATAAATATAACCCTCTGACTTCAAATATATTCTTTCAAGTAACCCACCAAGAAACATCTCGAACATACTTGAAAACTAATATCGCCATGCCGTCAGTAAATAATTGCCAATTTGGTCTGAACTTACAAAGAAATATACCGCCCCATAGTTATTTAACTTAAAAAAATTTGAGATGAGATTATATCGCTATTCTTATATGAAGGATATCATACTCGAAAGAAGAAAGCGCCATTAGATGTCCACAACCGCATCTTTCTTCATTCGAGAGTAATTTCCTGGGGAGGAAAAAAGCCCTGTGTAGGATTTAGTTTCACCCGCTCATTGCAGATAAAGAACAAACAGTTTATTAAATACCAGGTTAAAACGACATCATATATTTAAAACAGCAGATATTCGATAAATTTGAACAAGGCGGTATAAAACGCCTAACACTCAACATACACTGAAATTCAATTGCAATGTATCAAATTTAGTCTTACAGGCATTACAGTACGGGGTTGATTGTTCATGGTACAGTGAAGATTGAATTCTGGTATATGGATCAGCTTGAACATGCATTATAATTGACACAATACTATGTAAACTGGTATTGTACCGAAAACAACTTGGCCTCTGCCTGAATACTATTGCTAATGCGACTGAAAGTCATCATTCGCGGAATACCATGCTAAGAAAATTACACTTGAATTGCTCATTATTACAGAACCACTTTGGCAGTTACTTATTTCTTCGTCTATTAAGCGCTGTTTTCGTAGATTGGCATTGAGACATCTTAATCAAGCACAGCAAGCGGACTGTAAATATCGAGTCATAATGCAATACATTTATTGGATAGGTTTATTGCTAATGAATAAAGACAAGAAAAGTTTAGCTTTAGGCTGGTTATGAAGGAAACTTATGGATCCTATGTAGCAATGACTTCAAAGTAGGATGCAGCCCCTTGCGACTTTTCCTCCTGCGTATCAAATTCTGTTTTAAAGAAGAAATCTTGGATTCGACCTTTTCTATGAAGAACTTTAGTTTATTTCAATTAGTTGCAGAAACTGGATGAAGTTTTTTGGATTTTACTTAAAATTTATCTCTAAATATATCTTGATATTACATTCTAATCTTTAAATTTATTCGATATATTCATCTCGAAAACAGGGCAAGAAATTTGTCCTTATTTCTTTCCCAATGTTATAATCTTTATTTTTTCAAGTGCAAACTTGGATTGTAAAATTCATAGTTCACATATACTTTAAACTATGTTGTAAAGTTATGAAACATTAATTATTCGTTAAGCTATTCATCTATTGAATTCTAGGGCCTATATACATGTGTGAAACTATCTGTGTTAATCATCTTGCTTGAGCCTCCTTCTCACTGGATTATGAGCCATCATATGACCTCCTATGTTCGCACCAAGTGTCTGGAAATTAAAAGAGAATTACAGAAAAGATCCTATATTTCAGGATAAGCAAAACTTATTTTTTTCTTTTTTCCCAAAATTGTTGACTCACTGATTGTTCTCGCAAAATAACCCTGCACCCTTAGAAGCAGTCAACTTGGCAAGTTTAAACAAAGATTCAGAGATTCCTGTAATCTCTCATTACTTCTTTGGATATTCTACAAAGGTGAATATAAAGATACTTGAGTTAACTTGATTAGGAACACAACCATGAATAGATA
>BGPR01016049.1:0-21831 GCA_013235015.1 Araneus ventricosus
CTGTCTTAAATTTGTTCATCACTGTTGTTTACATTACTATGTTATTATGCATATAGAGTTTATGTAAGATAAATTCATATTTCAAAGTCCATTCTATAGATATGCTTTTTGTTTCAGAAATTGAAAAACGATTGCATACAAAGAAAACCTTTTTGCAGTTGCCGTGATAACTCCAACAATAAAGAGGACTCACATCTTTAAAGCCTCTGTAGAAATAATTTTTGCTGGCTCAACTAGCTCAGAGGATGCAGAAAACCAATCAATCACATTCATGCTATCACCCTGTACTCCACGGGCAGTACATACCTGTTGTATTTTTATTACCAAGGGACAGAAGAAGAATCATATAAACTAGGTTCTGACTTGATTATGTTTAAACTAAAAGAATCAGCACTCCATGCTACAGCCACTGTTTAGAAGTGGCTAGGAGATTCTAAAAGTAAAAACCCAAATGACAGCAGAGAGAGAGAGAGAGAGAGAGAGAGAGAGAGGAGGCAACTAATGCCCTATTTTCTGCCTTTGGTGTATCAGGGTAGGGTTTATAAATATGCAGCATACTTAAATGCTCCCACTATACATCCGCCATGGATTGAATATTTAATGAACATGTGACACCAGAGAGAATTGTGGTGTCTCGTTTTCCGAGATGACTTTGTCGGAGGCCACAATACGAATAATTTTTCTGGGGTTGCCTTAAGGATTTTCAAAGATTAAGTGTTATCACGTGTAAGGGCATATAATGTTTTACTTTAATAGACTTCTGCTCAACAATATCAGAAGGCTGTTACAGCAGGAGACTGCAGGAAATTGCTAATTCTAGGAAAGGTGGTACAAGACTTTTTCTTTAGAAGATGAAGAAAGAGGCATTGGATTCTGCAATTGAATCCAGAACACGTAACAAATTCAAATAAAGAAGATCAGCGAGAAAAGCTGATAAAGGCATTCAGAGACACTTTTGAAAAATTTGATCCTCAAAACTTGTTTCATTTGTATACAATTAATAATTATTAATCACTAAGTAGGAAAAGGTATTAAAAATATTTCAGACTGTGACTGTATAAAGATTAGAAGTTTAGTTAGGTAATTCACATCATAAGTTGAAGTCAGTTTAATTTAATATATTTGATCAAGAAAACTTCACATTTTTCATTAAATATATTTTTTATTCCAATCGTTGTATTTTGAGCATTTATAAACATTCTTAATTCTTGTGATAACTTCAGTACAAAAGGACATGCAACATGTCTCTTGATAATGAAAGGAATATTATAAAAATGCAGCAAATAATTTATTTAATGTATTAGAGATTTGCAAGATAAGAATAATCTCCAGTTTTTTATATTTATAAATTTGTCATAACAATCAAATTCTGCATGCTATCCTCTACAATATAAGTTAAATAAAATATATGAGAGAGTTTGAAGATGATCCTACAGAACCGTTCTACTTATAAGCTGAAAAAAATTGAAAATAATAGTGTTATTAGAAAGTCGGATGCAACAAATTTGAAAACAAAAGTAACATTGCGATGGCGAAACTGGGTAATTTTTAAAAATTTCTCAAAATTCAATAAATTACGTTAAAAATTCAAAACTAACTTCATTAGAACGGAAATCGCGTGCTCTTTCCGATGGTGTCTCTATTTTTTCGTACAGTTATCGGAAACCATGCTATTGAGAAATTAGTGCCAAAAATCACCCAAAACAACACAAAGCATTAAATAAAAAATTTTCTGGAATAAGTTTTAAAATTTCGGCTTCTAGGTGCATTCAGTCACCATTACGACTACCTGTGTGCCACATTTCATGGCTATAAGTGCGAGAGATTCGTCTGGACATCGCAAACAAACACACACAGCAAACATTGCTTTTTACTTTCTCGTATACGAAGTATACAAAGAGAAAGTAATGTAATCGTCAAAAAATTCGAACTCGAGATTTTGACGAATCTCCACGTTTTAGACCTCCTCGAATCCGAAAAACACAATTTTGGAATTATGTCTGTCTGTGTGTCTGTGAGCACAATAACTCTAAAACTACGGGGATGAAATTTGGTATGTGGTCTTTAAACATGGTTTCTATTAAATTTTGGACAAAATCCGTCCACGGGAAGTTTGTCTGTCTATATGTCAGCGGTCATGTGAACGCTATAACTCAAAAACTTGAGTAGCTAGATGGATAAAATTTCATACACAGGTTTATAGTCATGAATGTAGGTCCGTATAAAATTTTGGGCCAAATCAGTCAAAAGGTTGACTGTCTGTCGGTCTGTATAATTGCATCTCCAACGAATCCGCCATCTCCATGCGCATGCGTACTGGTAGCAATCCGTGCACGCGGAAGGCTTATGCGACCTTGTCCTTGAGCCAGCAAGAGTAGAAATCGGTACGCATTTAACTTGTGACGCAAATGTGAATTTGATTCCTTACCTAAATATTTTCTGATAGTCATTGGATCCTGGGTTACAATAGGTTCGAATTTTGTTATCCACTCCGGGGAGGGGAAACAGCACCTTTTTCGAGAAGTGTACGAGAAAGTTTAGGGGAGACCACTCCCGCTGGTTAATTTCTCGTATACGAAGTATACAAAGAGAAAGTATTGTAATCGTCAAAAAATTCGAACTCGAGTTTTTGACGAATCTCCACGCTTTAGACCTCCCTGAGTCCGAAAAACACAATTTTGGAATTATGTCTGTGTGTCTGTCTGTGAACACGATAACTCGAAAACTATTAGAGCTAAATTGGTATTGATCACATACCAATTACGGGGATGAAATTGGTATGTGATCTTGACATATAATTTGTAGGTTTCTATCAAATTTAGCTTCTCTGGGAATTTATATGAATTTCTGAATTCTCACAGCACCCCCTACGAAAGAGGAATTTCGGGGCCTTGAGGCTCCAGGAATTCCTACATCAGATCAGGCATTCAATTTTACAGATAAAAGAGTCTAAAATTTACCTATACTTTACACAATTTTGAATACCTGCATTCAATTGTAAAAGTTTCCTGACATACAAAAATAAAAACAAGATAGCAATATCAATAATCAAAAAAATAATTTATGTACAAAATTTCTAATTAACAGATTTTACATTCTGCTTAGACAGTTGGCATGGGCGATATTTTTCCCAGGCTTGTGTACTATCGTATAATTAAAAGGCTGTAAGGCTAGAGGCCCACCTCATTAATCTGGGTTGTTTCCAGCATTGGTTTTAAGCCAAACTAACGGATTATGATCTGTTTCTATTATAAATTTCTGCCCGTCAAGATAATATATCAATTTCTTGATTGCAAAAATTATGGCCGCACATTCCTTCTCTTTAGTGCTATAATCTTTTTCTGGTCCCGAAAATTTTCTGCTTAAGTATAGTATCGGATGTTCCTCGCCGTTCGTTCTTTACGCCAGAACCACCCCAATTCCCAAATCTGAAGCGTCCGTTTGTACTATGAATTCCTTTTTAAAGTTCGGCGCGTATAGTACCGGTTTCTCGGTCAATCTCTGTTTGACAGTTCTGAGCGCTTCTTCCATCTCACTAGTCCATGTAATACTTTCCTTTCGCGTTTTTCCTTTCAGGGCGCGTGTTAGGGGTTCTACTAAGGTGGCATAATTTTCGATGCACCGTGAGTAATAGGCTATCATACCAAGAATTTTACGAATTTCGGTTTTGGACCGGGGTGCTGGAAAGTCAAGCGCCGCCTGAATTTTGGCCTCCGCGGGTGTCCTACAACCACCTCCCACGTCACGAACACGTCACACGTCGCGTATATACGGGGTAATCACCGTATTAACTTTTTATAACGGTTTAAAATTAAAAAAAAAAATACAACCGACACAAAAGAAATGTTATCGTCAGTTTATTCGAAATTTTTTTTTTTTATTTACAAGTGATTACATTCCTCTGAACGATGAATTTCGCATAATATTTCTTCGATGTTATTAGTCACTGGTACTTGAATCTGTGGATTCTGTATTGTCCTTTAAGAAAGTGAAGAAAAAAATTTTAAATACCTTATTCCCAAATCTTATCTCTAATACTAATCTATACCAGGGGTCGGCAACCTGTGGCTCGCGAACCGCATGCTGCTCTTTTGATGTAAAGTTGCGGCTCTCCAGTTCCACACGAAAAAAATTAATAATTTATTATCAAAACCCTTTAAAAATAAGAAAATATATTTTTAAGTACCTAATTTCTCAATGGCTTCTATTTTCATATTCGTTAATTACAAATCGCTACGCTTAACATGACCGTAATGAGATAAATTTGAACTATTGTTTTGTTCTTAGAGATGAGACTCCGTGAGTTTATCTTTCAGCCAAATGCATTCCATTTCCGTCTCACCCAAACAGCCACCGTCTAGAGTCTAGACAACACATCTAGACTCTAGACGTGTTGTCAGTCAGTCATCCTCGGATAGCGCGGTCGACGTTACGTTGCATGTGTGTTAATTTAATCGCTTGCGGTTTTTGCGTGTCTATTCGCGTGTTGTTTCGAGAAGAATACGATTTAGAAGCGAATTATCTTCTCAAAGGTATGTACGCGTATAATATAATAAAATCAGTAACAGAATTGGATCACATATCTGAGGATCGTGTTAACGAAGTAATAATGGTAAATAAATTGTCTGCCGTTTTAGATAGCTAAGTAAAATTTTAAAAAAATCATTTTTTCAGCTCCGCCGCCAGCATGGCATCTGGTAAAAAAAGAGAAGAACTGAAGAAGAAAGCAGAGAATTCAATCAGGATTGGACGGAGTCGTTTGCATTCATATACAACACAGTTGGCCTTCCGACTTGTCTCATTTGCCACGAAAAACTCGTACACAATAAGAAGTCAAATTTGGAGAGACACTTCACTACAAAACATACCCAGTTTGCTGGTAAATATCCAACCGGTGACGCACGAAAAAAAGCTGTTGAAGAGCTCAGAAAAAAAAAAAACAGTCAAGTTCCATGCTAAGTAACTGGGCGCAATCTTCCAATAATGTAAATCTGGCAAGCTTTGCAGTATCATTAGAAATTGAAAAAAGAGGAAAACCATTCACAGATTGTGTTATACGTGCATCTGAAGAACTGTTTCGTGATTTTAAAAACAAAGCAGAAATCATGGAAAAAAAATCAAAGATTTGCCATTATCTGCTAAAACAGTACAAGATAGAACTGCTAAAATGTCTTCAAATGTAACACATATGCAAGTGGAAGACATTCAACTGGCTTCTGCCTTATCACTTGCTATAGATGAGTCTTGCGACATAAAAGACACGGCACAAATTACCCTTTGCGTCAGGTATACGTCGTCCCAAGGTCCAAAAGAAGAACTGCTAGGATTGCTACCGCTCTCAAGGCAAACTCGTGGAGAAGATATAGCAAATGCTGTGCAAAAATGCCTGGAAGACAATGGAATCGATATAAATAAAACCGTTTCTATAGCAACTGATGGAGCCAGAAGTATGACAGGAATACATAGAGGGGTAACATCAATTCTTCAGAAAAAAATAAACCACGAAATTCTAACGTTTCACTGCATAATTCATCAAGAAGCGCTTTGTGCCCAAACATTTCCAGCCGAAATAGTTGAGGTGATGAACTTGGTAATTAAGATTATTAACAGCATCTTGGTAAAAGCACTCTACCATCGCCAGTTTAAAGATTTCCTTGAAGAAAGAGATAGCCAGTTTTCTGACCTACTTCTGCACAATAAAGTGCGCATGCTTTCCAGAGGTAATGTATTGCAACGTTTTGCTTTGTGCTTGAGTGAAATAAAAACATTTCTCAATGAAAACAGCATTGACCATCCCAAATTGGAAGAAGACAAATGGCTGCAAAAATTCAACTTCATGGTAGATACCACAATGAAACTAAATGAACTAAATCTAAAACTGCAAGGAAAGGGCAACCCAGCCTACGCCTTGCTTGAAAAGTAGTTTGTTTCGAAAAAAATTATTTCTTTTTGTTGAAGACGCGGAGAGCGGTAAATTACTTCATTTTAAAAATCTGAAGCAATATCGCGATGAGACCAATGCAACTATTGACACGAATTACTTCAGCATAGCTTTAAAAACTAGAAGGATGGATTCGCTGAGAGATTCGAGCAATTCAAAACAAACAAAAGTACTCTCGCGTTCATAGTAAATCCTCTCAACATAAATACAAATGAGATCAACATTGAGCCATTTGGAATTGATGCCGGATCGCATCAAATGCAAATGGATTTGAAAACCAAAGACTTGTGGAGTGGCAAGTTCACAGAACTCAAGAGCAAGTTGGAAGAGTTGGAGGTCCAGAAATGCATGCACATCGCGCAGCAAAAGTGGACAGCTCTAAAAGAAATTCCGCGAGTTGAGGCCCTCATATTCGGCGCATGGAATAGTTTTCCAGAATGCTACAGTGAGGTGAAGAAGTTGGCATATGGAGTGCTGACGATCTTCGGGTCGACATATTCGTGCGAGCAAGCGTTCTCTTGCATGAATATAATAAAAAGTAAAGTTAGAAGTCAACTAACAAATAAAAATCTAGAGTCTTGCTTGAAACTTAAAACAACAAATTATAAGCCATATTTAATCAAATTTTCAAAAGGCATGCAAAGCTAATGCTCCCATTGATGTAACTATCTATATTTGTGTTTTTATACGAATAAATATTATTCCTTATTTAAAGCCGTTTATTTTAAATCAAAAATCAAATATATATAAGCAAATACTATTATATTGAAACGAAAATTTTTAGTGGCTCTTTAAAAACTGGGAAATTTTGTAAATTGTAACTTTTGGCTCTTCCGTTTCAATAGGTTGCCGACCCCTGATCTATACTTATAAAAGGCAATGTTTGTGTGTGTGTGTGTGTCTGCGTTCTAATGAAGTTTAAGTTTGTTTCGTACGTCTAACGTACTTTACTAAATTTTGAAAAAATTTTGAAAAATAGTCACTTTTATGGTAATTTTCAGTTCTAGGTAAAGAATCAAATTCAAAGAGATGCGTACCGATTTCCCGCTCTTACCGGCTCAAGGACAAACTGACGTAATTCGCTCCATAGCTTTCGCGAACACAGAAGATTGCTTCCAGTAAGCATACGCGTGGAGATAACTTTTGAAAAGAATCCGTTAATTATACAGGCCGACAGACAGTCACCCCTTTGAGGGATTTGACCCAAAATTTTATACGGACCTACAATCATGATGATAAAACTGTGTACCAAATTTTATCCATCTAGCTATTCAAGTTTTTGAGTTATAGTGTTCGCATGACCGCGGACAGACAGACAGGCTAATTCTTTTTGTTTTCTCTCTTTCTCAATTCCGTCCTCACTTAATAGTTTAATCTGAGAAAGCGCAAAGCCTGTATCAAAGTCTGGCGACTTTTCAATTTTCTTAATAATAGATCTGGCTCCATCTGTATCTAAAATCTCAACCTCACACTCTTTTACCAAAAGGATTAAATCCGATTTAAGGTAGTTCGCTAATTCTGCCATTTTAATTTCATGCCGAATTCCTCAATTTTAAATTTTCAAATACAATTCAGAATAGTAATTATAAAATTAGTAAATACAGTATCCCCAAAATAAACAAATTTCAACAATTAAAAATGTACAAAATACAATAATTCAAAATGCACAGAATACAATAATGCTATAAATTTTTAATACTTAAATTAAAGAAAGTAATTTCTAGCTATTCAATTTTTCAGAGTGATTACATCAAAGCCCAGGGAAAATATGCCACTATTTTAACGTGTCTAATTTTCCTCATACTTATAATTACTCAAATTTAATTGCAGGATTTTGCACAACCAGATTGCATAACAAGATCTAATTTCAGCATAATTTATATTTTAATGGAAACATAAATAAATTTTGAAAAACAATTTCTAGCCTCAAATATCTAAATAAAATCGAAAATGATCTCACCAACAGGACGACATCTGAGTACTGCTTTCCGGTCTCGACTTCTTTTCTTGGTTAGGCACTTATTCAGACTAGCTGTAGTTCTTCACATTAGGCATTTTTCCCCTATATATAGTTCACACTGTACCACAGGCTTCGGGTACTTCTCCCAGCACAGCACAAACTTCGGGAACTTCTCCCAGCACAACACAAAAAAAATTTCGGGAAAATTCTCCCCACTTCCGTCTTCTATCTTCGGCAGGGCTCTTCTTCCGTCTCCCATCCAATGCCGCTGCCACCATAAATGAGATTATAATATATTAGTAATTTAAGCTGTGACGTGTTCAACAGCGTCGAACAAATGGTAGCAAGTCAGACAGCAATACTAATATGAAATCTCAGGAATTTAATAGAAAGAAAATAAAATATTTACAATATATGACTTGTACATATTTCTTGACAATTATAGTGTAATTAATTAACTCGGTCTCGATTAATTTGGATTAGAAAGTTCTACTAGTCTTCAGACAATCTGGTTCTAGGACGGTAAGAGACTTGAATTTATCCGCTGCCCGGAGTTGTAGACGGAAATCAGTTTTACCTTGAGAACGACTTAACGAGAGGAAGACGACAGTTCAAAATAAGTCTCTAGAGTTTAGAATCGCACGACTTCGGTGCGATAATTTATGATCTACGATCGCTTTAGTGAAAATCAATTCGTTTTCTTCAGGAGAGCGAGGCTCTATTCAGAGAAATATTTCCCTAGAAGTACAACGATACTTCTCAAAACCTTGCGTGATTTTGCTATCACGACTTCGCAAAACAGAGCTAATGCTCTAACAGGTGAGATTCACAATCTCACGCAAAATTATCGTCTTCACTCCCGGATCAAAAATCCGAAAAATAAGTCTTCTGCCATCTTTTCTTTCGTTCCCCGAGATGGGGTCTTTCTCTTCTTGTTACGCTCCCCCCGATTTTCCGCTCATAGGTTGAGGAGGGTAAGGAGATCCGTATGATGGCTTGTCATTTGCTCTCGCCTGTGGAGACCTAAAGTCCATGACCTGCCCCTTTTTGGATCAGCTGATCCGATTCTATCAATCTGGTGATTTTTCAACCTCAAACCTAGGGCGTGACAACCCGACAGTTTTATAGTCTGGTTTTAACTTTCTGCCGCCTCGTTGACGCCGTCCAATTGTACGAATCTGTATTTCACAGGGAAGCTGCATAGTTCAAGTGGGGGGTCTTAGACTCCACGCAGACCGACCACACGGGTGCTTTTAGTAGCGTCTTTCTCTGGGAATTTATATGAATTTCTGAATTCTCACAGGACATATGGCAACCCTAATAATAAATGTCTGACTCTTTAGCAGTCCCTCATTAGATGCAGAGCCGGAATACTTAACATTGATTAGCACAGAAGATCCAACTTGATCGTAATTGGCGAGGTTTAGTTAAATCTCTGTACTCTCTTGGTTTTTCTTACAGAGATTTCAAAGTTTGGCGAAGGAGTAAGTATTTGAAAACGCACAAAAGCAGAATTCCCATAAAAAATATGTCTTTAGGAAGTTGAATACAGAAGCAAAGTCGGCAATTTCGGCGCCTATGTCGCCTATTTCTGGATACTGTGTTATAGTTTAATGAATCTGGCCAAAATCTTTAGTTTGCCTTCCATCAACTGACCAATTTGGGTATGTTTATTGTGTTCACTTTTTTAGGTTTTTATTATTATTATTATTATTATTATTTGACAAGTTTTTTAGAGTACATATGTCAAATTTGAAAGCTTGCAGTACATAATTCCTAAAAAATGGTAGTAACGGCTTCGAAAATTCAAAATTAAAGATTCAAAAGCTCGCCAAATTTGTCGCGAAGTCGCCAATGCGATATAAATATTTGTAAATATAAATATTTGACCAAAAATTAATATTTTTTCAAACCTGTAACATTGGAAATATAAACATGCTTAGCGACTAAATAATTATCAGGGAAACATGTCAGAAAATCTTAAAGTGGTAATCAAGAACCCGGATGCCCATTAATAAGAGTATCATTTTCTGAAAAAATGTATCGTGTCCACAGACTGACAAACAGACATAATTCCAAAAATGTTATTTTCACACTCAGGGCTAATTTATCCTGCTTGTGTGTTAACGTGTTCAACAGTCAAGCAGTCATAATTTCAGATTCCTCGTTGTCTGAACGCGAGACAGAGGATTTTATATCTGCAATCGACTTCGTGTCACATCTCGACGGAAAGCTCATCACAAAGAAAATAAAAAAAAGTTATAAATGAATGAAAACCAGAATACCATATTACTTTATAAGATAAAAAAGAAATGTTTGGCTAAGAGAACTTTAATTTGCGATGTTGTTTGTTGTTGTTGCGACGCAATTTTTCTCAGCAATTTTAATAAATTCGTAAAAAAATATTTTAAAACTTAATTGAGAACAATTATTTTTATTTTTTAATGAAATCCAAACTGTTTTCATGGTTTAAACAGACGCTTAATTGCGTGTTTCTCTTAGATAGTTCATTTTTACGTTTTTTCCTTTTCCGAAGACGACCTCTCTGTGGAAGGTATGTGTGAACTGCTTACTTGTTCTCAATGCTATTCAAGTCGTGTATCGCAAATGAATTGTCCGACACAAATCTCATGTGTGTTAAGAGCCTAGAGTTTGAGACCCTATACTCACTACGTAGTGATATCAGTGTCAGTGGTGAATCCAGGATTCAGATCGGGGTGACGGGGGGGGTGAGGTCGTAAAAATTTGTATCGTAGTGACGAATGTCCAAAGTCATGGCTTATGTAAACCAAAACACTTTACCTTTGCAGACTTTCCTTTCCTGACAATAAGAATAAGAAAGAACACTACAAGATTTTCGATAATTTAATAAAAAAACGCAATGAAATAACTAGCCAAAAAATGTTTTCGACCGCGTCAAAGCTACAAGTGTAAGTGGAATGACTAGAAAAGAAGGAAAATTTTCGAGCCTATCAAGCCAGAAAGCAATGTTGTCACGATTTTATTATTATTTTTAAATGAAAATTAAGAACACGCAGTTGTAGTGATTTTAAAAAAATCAAGAATTTTTGTTCAGCTCTGGGGGGGGGGGGGGCCGCAGCCCGATAGGCCGCCTGGATTCGCCACTGATCAGTGTTAATATTTCATTTTCAGTCGCCAAAAATTCGCAATATTCAGCTATATTAACTCGTTAACGCCCAAATTAGTTTAAAGCATAGATTTCAATACATTTCTATAAAATTATGTTGAAAACATCAGGATTAAGAGAACTGTGAAGCGAAATTCCGTTAAAAAAGTTTTCTGTTATATTTTTAGAAAAAATATAAAAAAAATCGGTACAAAATCATTTTTAAAACCTTTTTTTACATAGATATTAAAGATTTTTAAACAATGGCAAAACATCAAAAAATAAAGATTGCTTTCACCTCAAAAATATATCAAAATAAAACTTTAAATGACAACATTTTGTCTTCAGAATCTGGTTAAGTGATAGTATATGTCGTTATTTTTTTTTGTAATTCTGAAATATTCATAGTTTTGCTAAACAAAGAAAAAAAAAAGAAGCATTTAAATACATTTGGCTTAACGTCAGAAATGAAACGTGAGTAGGCAGATGAACTGTAACGAATTAACTGTAACTGTTTGGAAGACAGCTTTTGTAAACAGATTTAAAAGAGATTTTAAACATACTGTAATTCTCTATGATTTCCTCAGATTATCCTGGATTTTCTCATTTGTAGCTATGAATAGTAGTAACAATTTCAAGATAGACAGCAGCCAGATATTCTTCGTGAATGTAAGTTAAATTATATTTTACTTTCTTATCGTGGGATAAAATGTTTATTTTCGCAAAGAACTTAACGATTGAGAAACGTACACGTACGTACTATAATACAGGAAATATGAGAATTTGTATTCAATAATTTTTTACTGCTCATGCACGAATCTTAGCATTATTTTTCTTTCATGGTTTCAAATCCAGATATATAGGACAACTTATATAAACACACCAGTTCAATACCATAAGTATTCAGAAAGATATAGACATTGAAACATGGTGAATTTCAGTACACTCTAAGAGAAGCTAAATGTTGAAGGGTTTTCCACAAATTGATATTATTATTCCATATGAACTCCAATTTTGTAGCATCTTCAAAATTGTTCATTATTTTTGGACACCAGTGTATATTAAAGACTTAAGTGAAATAGTTAAATTTAATGTATAACATTTTAATTTTTATATATATATAGTTAAACCTATATATATTTAAATTTTATAAAAAAATGGTGTAATGATTATATTTAATAATGAAAACTTTTTCTAAATATAAGATGCCTCATTAATTTGGATTAAATTCACAGGCCGGTTTCCTCTAAAATTCCGATATTGCCATCGGGATCTCCTATACAATTATCAATTATTAGTTTTTTATAGTTATTACTCTGGTTATTATTTGAAAAATATAGTTGTATTTTGTATTTTAATTCAGAGTTCTCAGAATTGTTTCACATTCGGGCCAAGCACGTTTACAGGGAGCTCACCAAGAACAGATGGAAATTCTGGGACGCCTAACTCGTCCACGGAAAGTACTAGAAGTGATGAGGACCAGACACCTCAAAGTCAGGAAAATTCAAAAGCGACTGGAACAAGTACAGACAGTTCACCATCTGATGCAGAATGTGGAGCTAGTGAAGTGACCTATCCATCGTCCGAAACAAGTCAGAAAACCTATGAGACATTTTCTAGTCACACCACAGAAGATGAATCGGTGGTAATACTTCGATTTGTTTGATTTTGAAATTAAGTAAAATAATAATGAATCCTTAAAACTAAGTCATGCAACTGTGCTATATAAAATTTTGAAAAATTTAAAATTATAATGACTCAGAGTTTAGGAAGCAAACGGGACAAATAGTATACGGGACGTATGGCAACCCTAGTTAGAGGGAAAATGACACCTTTTTGGGAAGTATACGAGAAAGTTTAGGTGAGACCACTCCCGCTGGTTTTTAATAAGTTATCTTTTGAAGAGCACTCCAATTTGGCCGGAGAAAAATAAAACTCTTTTATTTGATCACACGCACATGTTTTTACTTTCTCGTATACGAAGTATACAAAGAGAAAGTATTGTAATCGTCAAAAAAATCGAACTCGAGATTTAAACGAAACTCCACGTTTTAGACCTCCCTGAGTCCGAAAAACACAATTTTGGAATTATGTCTGTCTGTGAACACGATAACTCAAAAATTTGAATAGCTAGATGGATAAAATAAAATTTGGTACACACTTTTATCATCATGAATGTAGGTCCGTATCAAAGTTTGGGCCAAATCCGTAGAAGGGTTGATGGTCTGTTGGACTGTATAATCGCAAACTTGTAAAAATCATATCCCTTTGGCTTAGATAAATAAAAATTGGTATGACGGTTACTAACATTAATTATAGATCTGTGCAAAAATTTCGTTTCTATCGGATAAAAAAAGGCGTTCAAATTGCAAATTCAATTTTTTAAATCGATACTCCATGCGCATGCGTACTGGTAGCAGTCTGTGCACGCGGAAGGATTACGTCACTTTGTCCTTGAGTCGGCAAGAGTGTGATAGATGCGTTTTAATCGGCACGCATCTCTTTGAATTTGATTCTTTACCTAAATATTTTACGATCACTACAATCTACAATGAAAAACCTTCTGAAAGTCATTGGATTCTGGGTTAGAGTAGGTTGAAATTTTTTTATCCATGCGGGTGGGGGGAGGAGAGATTCCCACTAATGGAACCACGGGCTGGCATTTAAAAAAAGTAATGAACAAAATTTGACCCACTTCTCAAAAACGTTCGCCATCACTGCTCTATACAGTAGAATCTAGATAATGAACCTAATCCGGACCGTGCGGATCATCGAAATTCCGGATTAAAGGAAATTGACCTTAGAATGCACGTAATATAAGTTTTAGATGGGTAAAACTATAAGAATCGATTTTTTTTTTTCATAAATACATACGCCTTTTCCTACAGCTTAGTTTTAGTTTTAATCTGTACTTATAAAAGACAATGTTTGTGTGTGTGCGTGTTTTCGTGTGTGTGTGTGCTCGCGATGTCCAGATGAATATATCGCACTTACAGTCGTGAAATTTGGCACACAGGTAGTCGCAATGGTGACTGAATGCACCTCGAAGCCGGAATTTTAAAATTTAATCTAGAAATTTTTTTATTTATTATTTTGTGTTGTTTTGGGTGATTTTTCGCACTCATTTCTCAATAGCAGTGCTTCGAATAATTGTAAAAAAAAAACTGTTACATCATTGGAAAGAACAAACGATTTCCGTTTTAATGAAGTTTGTTTCGTACGTCTAACGTAATTTACTGAATTTTGAGAAATTTTTGAAAAATAGTCACTTTTATGGTAATTTTTAATAAAGATTTCTTCAAATTATCGCATCTGACGTTCTAACATCTCTATAATTTTCATTTTTTTCAGCTTATAACTGGAACGTTTCTGTCGGATTTAAAACAAGAAAGGTTAAAATATATAATTTCGTTTCTTTTAAATTAATTTTTCCCTGATCAGTTCAAACAGTTTTTTTACTAGCGAGATTTAACAGCGAGAGTTTCTCCGGACGAGTGACCTTCCTAGCGGCAGGTGACGTCATATGCTTTCATTCCCAGCATGCATTTCTACAATCCGATGTGTATCTTTTGTTTTGATTTTGTTTTCAAAAAACAAAATCGATCTGTGCCCAAATTTCGTTCAATCCGTTGGAAAAAAGGCGTTCAAATTGCACATTGCGACTCTGTTGGCGAGCGTTTCGTTTATTTTACTCAAGTTAGTATAGTTGGCTTTTGACCTTGGCGGTCTACGAAATTGTAACTTCGAAAGCGCTTCGTTTCTTCCCATTTGGTTCTTTTTTCTCCCTTTTGGCGAATTCTGATCCTGCTCGGATTATTTTATTTCCGTTTTGTCGTTTCAGCGTGTGCTGTGCAAAACTTGTTGCGTTCTGGGAATAAGCAGATTCGAAATTTTTATCCGAGCGAGTTTGCGGGGAACTGACATAATTTCGCTTATTTTTTATCTCCAGTGCGCTAGGGGTTTTAGCTTATTTTTTGTCCCTACCTGTGTTAGAAGTATACGATAAAGTTTAGGGGAGACCACTCCCGCTGTTTCAAAATGTCGAATCCAACATTCCATTGCTCAATAAGCATGTCGATAAAAATGCTTGGGCATCACAAGAGTTCGCATGCGCCCAAGTTTTGGTTGCCACATCGATTTCATCAAATAACAAGTTTTCATTCGACACCAACTATATATTTCTTTCCGACTCCCCCATTCTTTTTTACTACAAGACCTTCTCACACTTCTCTCTCTCTGTCCCTCTGTCTCAATCTCACATCTCTTTTAATGACCCCAACTGCCCGCTTCCCGTTTCGGAAAAGCAACCGGCCCGCTAGTATAATGTCCTACCGCCACGAGAAAAACCTCGGACACCAAACATGCAGGTGGCGATCTTTGTGGAAACGGGATATTCCACTGTATTTTGGGGGTGAAAGAAAGTAAAGGGCTTTATTTCATTTGGCGCAGATAGAACCGGTGGAAGTATATACCCGCTTCCCTCCTTTCTGCGACTCGTCTACTTGAGGCAACCCTGTTCAGGGTTTTTCTCGTCGTGGTAGGACAGTAGAATTGCATGCCCGCTTAGGGAAAAAGGTGACAAGAAAAAAAAAAAAATTATTAAATTAAGAGAGAAATTTATGTGGCTACAATTTTAAAGATAAGGTTAGGGGCATAATCTAATTATTATTTTTCACTTTTTAAAGGAGCACATGGATTGGACCCCAACAAAGTGATGAATCCTTGTAATCTGAAATTGTGTTTCGTCCTGTATAAATGTCGAGTTGCATAATTTGAATGTACCAAATTCTACAAAAAAATTCAAAAATAAATTTTAAAAAGATTTAATTGTGTAATTTTATTCTTTTTTGAATTTAAATGTGGTAAAAAAAGTTTTTTGTATGTTAATATGTTCACTAATTTGAACGATTTTTGCATCGCGCATGTCTACCTTACATATAGTATGTTAGCCTATAAAGATCATATTGAAAATAGCAAGGGGAATGAGACTGATAGCAGTGAATATTTGAATTCATTGGTTTTAAAAGGGGACTTCTGACATTTTAAAAATTTTACAAGCGAAGAAAAAAATTAATGGCATGTTGCACGTTAAACAGCATCGAAATTAGAGTCCAAGATATTTCTAATATGGTTCTCAGTAAAATATGAACCTACTGACGACAACCCAAAAATTTTACAATTATTAATTTTTGAAAAATCCAAAATTAAATTCTGCAGAAGTTCCCTTTTAACATCAAACAGTATGGACGTTTCAGAGAATAAATGATTAGAAAGCCTGGAGCATCAATAAACTTAATTAAAATTCTAAATTTATTTATTTGGAAAGAAATTTAAATTTAAAGACTCAAAATAAAATAAAATTTAAAAGTTATTCGTTTTTAAGTAAAATTCAGATTTATTACAGAAAATAAATTCCAGAGAAAATAATTAGAAACCAAGAAAATCAAAGATAAACAAATAAAATTCAATATTAATTATTTACATGCAAACTAAAATTTGAAAGAATCCAATAAAATTATAAAGTTATTCGTTCTCAGGTAAAATTCAGACTTAAAAAAAAAAATTCACGTAAAAATGATTATAAAGCCTGGAATATCAGTAAAATTCAAATAAAAATTAAAAATTATTTTTTTCGAATTAAATTTAACTTTGAAAAGGCATGGTTTTTTTAATTACAATTTTGATTTTTAAAAAATCATGGAAAATTATTATAAATCCAGAAATATTGAATAAAATTCAAAATATGTTTATTTGCAAGTAACTTTAAAATCGAAACAAATTGTTGCCACTAGAACCATTAGTTGATGCCAATATCGATGTTTCTTACAGATAAACATGCAATAGTAACTTCTATTTATCTCCATTAGGGAACTTGGTTGAGAGTCAACCAGTTTCCGGTGTCTCACGCAGAGTTTGGGGAGAAAACGGGACAAATATTTTACCGGAATAACGTTTGAAAAGGCAACGCGATGTGCGAACGGGGGGGGGTGCCTTTGGTTTAATTTAGTTATATCAACTTCCCGTTCTGAAGCAGTGCGATGGCTATTTCGGGACGGACCTCGTCATTTTGAACCATGGACAGAGGATGAGGACGACACCTGAGCTGGCACACCCTCCAAACTTCCGCACCACATCAACGGAACGACGTTTGACCCTTACGTACGATTTAACGTGCCAAAGGCCCTCCCGCCGCTTGGCGGGGGGGGCGCGCTGATAAAAGAAGCTTAAATAGTAACGCGCGATCTGATAAAGTCAGTTTCTTGACGGAGTCCTTATTTGGTGAAAACTTGACTTAATTGGATTACCTTGAGTCTTAGTGCCAACCCAGATAGCATTTGAATGCTCGCTCACCAAAGAATATCATATTTTAAAACCCGCAGACGCCCATAAAAGAGCATGGTTTTTAAATTTAATTAATAATAAACAGGCTATCGGGAAGATGTCCGAATCATTTAGGATCAGCCTTGATTTGTGTAACACACTGTCAAGCTCTGGGGACCTTTAAATTCTCTACTTTTAAATTTTTTACTCTTAAACTTTTATACTTTCGTTGGTTTATTTGTTGTAAATAAATTATGATTCTGTGACTTCATGTTTCTTCTCTTATACCTTGACTTAGGGCGGGGGAGATTTTCATCAAGGAGTGGGCGAAGTACGTCGGGAATGTATACTCCTGGTAGGGTCACCCAAGGCGTGAAGGCCACTCCATCTCTCCCTGCTTGACTTAGTATTTTAAATTCACCAATTCATCATACATGTAATTTACTCATAGCATATATATGCAGAGAAATGGCATTTACTTTCATCGTCACAATTCACTTTCTCATTTTATTGTTGGATTTTAATGTTTTATTCTAATTGGTTGTTGAAATTTAAAATTGGATTTTTAAAATGTATATACTGTAATATTTTTATATTTTTGTATTTTAAACTTGACTGCCGCTCTCCAATTTTATCGTATCACCCCTGCCCATTTAAATCAGTCCTCTCCGTCCAGACAACTCGACTCCTCTATTTCTGTTAGCTCCTCTTTGATCCCCCTCTTTGCTCACCTGGGTGGTGTGCCATGACATGGCCCGTGGTTGCTTGATCTGCCCGGATGCCCTTTGGGGTTTTCGGATTTTAATTATTTTAATATATCTTTTAACACCAAAATTTTATCGTTTTACACGTTTTATGTGGTATGGGAAAGTTATTTGGAGTTTCTGCGCTGTTGCGCTTGCTACTTTTCGACTTTTGGCTTTTAGTTCTTGTTCGATCAATCTTTTATTGACTCGGACTAGATTTTTAAACTTTTGCTTCATGTTGTGTGTTTGTGTGTGTGTTTGTGTTGTCCTTTCCGTCTGTCGGGCATGTTGTTTTCTTTTAGGGTCACCTGGTCTGGTGGAGTCCTGGCTGTCTGGTACCCTCTTGGGTTTCATCTTTTATTTAAATAACGACCATATAGGTGATTATAGTATTTTAATAAAATAAAAACTTGGAGTTGGAATAAAATAGTAACATGGAGTTTTGCCCCTCAATTTTAAATTCTTAATTTTTGATTGTCCTTATGCATTCACCTTTCACCTCCTTTTCATTTCATCTGGGTCATATTTTTAGCTATCATCTTTTTAGCCATCATCTTTTTAGACTTCATTGCCATCAACCAGACTTTGCCATAAATCAGACTCCACCGTGACCAGTGGGAGTGAACTTTAATTAATTTTTGCTATGTGTGCTTTTGCACTACTGTTGTATCAATTGCTGCCCAATTTGGGCACAATTTGTAATTGTATATTTTTTCCAGCCTTTCCTAGTTTTGAATACCATGTCACATAATTGTATGTTTATTTGCCATCAACCAGTACAATTGTATATATACAGCATTAATGCTGATTGATCCTTCTCTGTTATAAATTTTGTTACGACTTTTATGTTACGACTTATTGATCCTTTAACAGAATTCGATGATTTGAATTCATATTTATCCACTTATATAAATTATATGTGAACTGCTTTCATTTTGATCCTTCTTGTAAGAATTTGTTACGACTTTTGTGCAACGCTTCCATTGATTCTGTTATTTCAATTTGTTACGACTTTAGCCTGTATACAGCCATTGTTATGTAACTTGGAAATGTACATCATGTCCGACGGACTTTTTGTTTTTTCCGCCATTTGGCGCAGTTTGTGTTGCCTTTAGCATATTTTATTGTAATTAATTATTACCCATGTTATGGGTAATGCCTGTAATGCTTAACTAGACTCAATAAATCTGTCCCGTTGTGGCCGGGGCCCGTCGTTCCTTCGGCGTGCCTGGGGGTCCCATTTCCCCGCCAAGAAACTGACTTTGCCAGATCGTGCGTTACTATTTAAGCTTCTTTTATCTGCTCGCACCCCGATTCCACTGGAGATCCGTGGTGTATGGGCCTGTTGCACGTTAAATCATACTTAGGCAAACTTGGAATTTTAGCCAAATTCATTACGCAGTCACTTAGTATAGAGACATTGGGGACACAGACGCCAAAAACGGCGACTTTTTCCTAAAGATATACTTTTATATGGCACTACCTGAAAACTTGGCGTTGCTCGGGACTCATATTTTTTTCCTGTTTTTTTTCCTGTCAATAACTTTCTCCACCAGACGTAAATCTTCTTGGAATCCTTTCTTGTTGAATTAAAACTTTCAAATACAGCCCTTTTATCACCTCATAACAGTATGGTTTGAATGAAAATGCGATAAAATTCAAAAGGGAACATTTATTTTACACAATATATAGTTAAATAACAAATGCAGCTTTACAATGAACCATTATACTTATGCTGTATAACTTAATTACTGCGAAACTTCTAAATAAAATGTTTTATGAATCAGATAAAAAAAGGCAAAATCGCTCATGTCTCTTTTTCCATGCTGTTCACCAGCGAAACATCGCGTAGTAACTAACGTCATTGGATGTTTGAGTGTATGTTAATAGCTACGTAATAAAAACGGAAGTTAAGTGCATGCTATGAAATAGCAGCGGAAGTAAGAAGTCTACCTTCACCAAAAAAACTATATTTTCTTAACTTTAACAGTGGTAAAAACACGTGAATAAGGATTTTAAAAACAAGAAATTTGTTTTTATACCAATAAAAACATTGTTACAATTTGAGTTTAAAATGAATTTTGAAACCTTAATTGCAGTTATGAAAAATTTTACAGCAATTAAATTGATATCATTCTAGGGCAACCGTGCTATTTTCAACTTTCAGAGTTAATTAGTTCTTAAGATATTTAATTAACTATTGAAAATTAGCCGCTGTTAAGCCTAAAGCTTATACGTTTTTTGCCAATAACTTCTGAAATCTTTAGTAGACAACAATTATTTGTATGCCATTTTAAAGAGCAGAAAATTATCTTTTTAATGATATTAATACCATTACGATAAAGTGTTTCCTGTGATTGTTATTAAGGTTTAAAAATTTATCTTTAACTTAATTTCTACTTTTTATTCTCATAAAAATAAATTCAAACCAATTTAATGTTTCGCGCGTGGGCTTTTGCCAGTGTTCAAGTTAATAAACGAAAATATTGTTTCCTTGAGCATAAACAACAAAGCATACTTTTCACTTCCGGTTGTCGTAGCATTTACACCTTTTAATACGGTTACACATTGATCCAATGACGTTAGTGAATTATTCTCTCGATATTTTGTTTAATTTTCACAAATTTGTAAATGATCCTAATGAGTGTGTGTTAAGGTTACTTACTCCGATTGCTATCGTAGGAAGAGAAAAAAGAGGGCGAAAAAAGATGTATTAGCGGTCTATCTGTCTCAAGAACTCCTCTTAAACGGTGAATAGTGCTGACAAGAAATTTGCACATGCCATTCTGGGGTCCGTTCCTATATTAATTCTACTTTTTCAAATTATCAAGAAAATTTCTTCCTAAGATATTTAATTAAATAACGAAAATTAAGTCAATTTTCGGCGTTTTATTTCAGTTTTTCGTCAATAATTTCAAAGCTGCGGTGGCCTAGTGGTAAGGTCTCGACCTCGGGACCGGAGTGTCGCAGGTTCGAAACCCGATTCCACTGAAGATCCGATACGTAGTGACCAAATGTCCTCCCGTTGATGTGGCGCAAAAATGCCCACACTGGCCCGGGCGCAAAATGGGTGCAAGGCCGGTAGAGGACCAGCGGGGAGAGCTCCACCAGCATGTGGAGGACGGGATTTATTGGGTACAATAAGATTATACAGACATTGCCCGAACAGGGGCAGTAATTTTAAATACAAGAAAGCTGGGAGTGTAAACATGGTTTGACCCACCTCGGTGGGGAGAAAATAGCTTGATTTACTGCTCGGGCAAACAAGGAACAGTAAAAAAATATAAAAATAGATAAGTATTGAAAAAGAAACAAACAAATAAACACAGAAAAAAGCAGTAAAAATCAGATATATAAAAATGTCAAATGTTGAAACCCCATAGTATAAAAACAAAACATACACACAAACAATATTACACATCAAACGACACACAAAACACAAATAAAAACTGTACCAAACATAGAATTAAAAATACATAAATTAATAATAATTACTTCTGAGATAGAGAGAAATAAATTCCGTTATATATAGTCAACGGTAATGCACGTCCCGCGTATAAGGGAATATCAAATTGTCAATTACAGAATGTTTTTTTGAGTAAAACTGCGCAATTTAAAAATTACTTTATGTCCTATACAGGATAAAAACGGCCAATGGGAGAGGAAAAGGAATGAAACTTTGTAGTCTAAAAATAAAAACAAGGTCAAAATGTAGAATGCATAGCCCCATCCCCCC
>BGPR01016049.1:21931-35444 GCA_013235015.1 Araneus ventricosus
CCCCCCCCCCCAAAAAAAAATCCAAACTACCGTTAGGGCATTGACAACGTGTCAACAGGTTTCCAGAACTGCGGAGAGACTCGGGAATTGGAACAGTCATCTATTGTCGGGGCTAATGGACCAATAGCTGTCCGAGGGCGCCGAGAGAATCCCACACCAAGGAAACGACTGGGTACAATAAGTTAAAAAAAAAAAAAAAAACGCATAAACAAGTGGAGAGCAATATAAACCCATAGAACTGTCATTCAGTGAAAAATTAAATAAAAAATAAAAAGTATTTCTTAAAAAGCTCAAATCATGTAAATAATAATAAAAAAAAAGACTCAGCAGGCGGGAAGGCAGGAGCACAGAATGCTGAACTGTAGAAAGTGTGAAATAAAAACCAATCCTGAGAGGGGATGTCAAGTGAAAAGTCCCTGGCAAAATGGTAAAAGATAAAAAGAGTAAGAACAATCTTTCAATATGATAAGATAGTAACACGGACCCTCAAGACATCATTGGAGTCAGTTATGGTCTCTCTCCTGGGTCAGTGTAGCGCAAATGTTCCTGCTGGTCTTGAAAGCGCCTTCCATTTTGGTGACAGCTTGTCTATTTGTTAAGAGATTGTTAAACCACGCTTTTTTGTGTTCATCTGCGGGTTTAATTAGATGGAACTCTTTGGTGAGGGAACAGGAGAAGATATAATGATCTGCATAACCCAACATTCCGCAGATACAGTGTGGCGCGGAAGTTTGAAGAGGGGGGTGCCACCTCGGGTGCCGTCCTCGCCATCTGACCGCGGTTCAAAATTACGAGGTCCGTCCCTAAATAGCCCTCGTGTTGTTTCGAAACGGTACGTTAAAATAACCTAACCATCGTCAATAATTTCAGAAAAAATATATTGCACGTAGATTATTTACATACAATCTTAAAGAGCAGAAAATTATCTTCTTAATGATTTCAATTTAAATGTCATGCGTTCTTTTCCTTAATTTAATAAACATTTCAAATTTATTTCATACACAATTTATAACAATGCTTTCTGTTATTGTAATTAAATTCACACCAATTTATCGTTTTATCATATCCTTTATTCCGGTATTTTTACCATTGTCAAAGTTATGATTAAAATATTGTTTTCTTGGAATGTTAACAGAAAGACAGAAATTTTATTTAGCTTCTATTTCGTAGACTATATCTATTTCAATATGTTTGCACCACAACATAATGAACAATATTTTAAGATGAAAGATGTTTTTTCAAAGACCGACGAAAAGGTTAAATTTCATTTTCTTCCATATGCAGAGACTTGAAGAACTGACTGATTTGAAATGTAAACTAGAATGGTCTCATCGGGACTTAATGTCAACATTAGAATTGGAGAAAAAAATATCAAGTAAGCAAATGATAAAAACATGGCTTCTCCATTATTTTTTTCCACCTACAAGTCTGTTTGGGAAAACAAATTTTTATCTCACTTTACTGTTACATATACATGGGGCCAAAAAAGGAATCCCTCATTTTAAAATTAAATAACCTGGGTATTATGTAGTCGCTATTTTAAAAAAAGTTGTCAACATTAAATTTGAAAAAAAAAAAAAGAATTAACCTTAAAAATCCGAACTAAAGTCAATGGACTGAAATCGGAAAATTCATGAGTACCCATGTGTACGCGGTGATATTTTTTAGAACATTTTCAAAAGAAAGCACGTTTCTGCAGGACAATTGGTTCTCAACAACTTAGAAAGTAATGTTCCTGAGCATCACCGTCCGTGGCTTCTATGCCGGGCGAGTGCGTATTCGGAAAAATGTCTGTACTTTTATAAGTACCTCTTCAAGCTTAATTTCTCCCACATTTTTTTGAATAAGAAACCAGTTGCAATTACAAAAGAAAGGAAGGGAAAATAAGAAGGTTGTTTTGGGTCCGCAAAATTCATACAGATAGAAATGTACCGATAGGCATTTTTTATTACTTGTTTTTTTTTCTTTTGCAAAAGTTGAATGTTTTATAAAAATAATAGTACAAATATCCATATGGAATTTTTACCCTCCTGTATAACACATTATTCAGTGAGATTAAAAAACTTCGTTCAAATTAAATAATCTAAAATATTTTTCAAAATGTACGTGTTTTTTTTTTATTTACACCTGATCTAATTAAGATATCTCAACCTTTCGACGACTCACTTTATGGTTTTTTAATGCCTATAACTTCCTTATTTAAACTGTTCCTCTCCTCCCAGCGCCGCAAACGTCTTTTTCCGTATTCATGTTCAGTTGAAAAGCAGATAGCTCGTATTTATATGTATATTTTCTTAAACAACCATTGATAAAGTGTTCTTAAGATTGCAAAGATATGACTAAATACAAAAGAGATCGATTCATTTCCTTTAAAAGCTAAGTTAGCTAAGTTTTCTAACCTGATAGCTAAAAGTTCAAAATAATTGGGCGCTCAGAGGGTTAATAGCCTATTATTTCAACCCGAAAAACTAATGTTTCATTTTCCCCTCTCCCTTAACCAGTCCGATATTCGGATGCGGCATATAGTGGTAAGTTTCGGTTAGTCAACCCAACAACTCGAAGTAAAAAATAATGTTATGTCTTCTGGACAAGGAAGAATCCATTTGAATTTAACGATGATTTTCGCAGAAGGACATGTCATCCAGAAAGACAGGGAGGGCATCGAGCAACAATTGGAGAAAACAGAGGATGATTTTCAAATGAAGTACGACCGTCATCTGGAGATACTGAAGGAACTACATAATTGTCTTACCAAGGTACTCAAGCTCTAATGCATCTATCTATATATATGAAATGTATATGTTGTAGTCGTTAAATGATTAAACAGGCCCAGTTGAATTCTAAATTTCACTTACAGTTATGACATTTGGCACACAGGTAGTCGTAATGGTGACTGAATGCACCTCGAAGCCGACATTTTAAAACTGAATCTAGAAATTTTTTTATTTCATGTTTTGTGTTGTTTTGGTTGATTTTTCGCACTAATTTCTCAATAGAATGGTTTCGAATAATTGTACGACAAAAATAGATACACCATCGGAAAGAGCACGCGATTTCCGTTCTAATGAAGTTAATTTTGAATTTCTAACGCAATTTACTGAATTTTGAGAATTTTTTAAAAAATACCCAGTTTTGGCATCGAGATGTTACTTTTGATTTTAAATTTGTTGCATCCGACTTTCTAATAACACTATTAATTTCATTTTTTTTTTCAGCTTATAACTAGAACGGTTCTGTCGGATTTAAAACAAGAACGGTTAAAATATTTTTTCCCGTGTTTTTTTAATTATTTTTTTTCTGGACGGTTGAGAGTTATTTTTCTCGATCGAGTGCCTCGCGCGGCACTTCTTCGGAACGTAGCTGGCAATTTCGATTGGCGGACGCGCAGGATACGTCGTGACCTTCACCTGAATGAATTACTTCGATTATTATTTTCGGATTCAATTTTATATTTTGCTTGCTGTATAATAATCATTTTCACGTTCCAATTTTGTAATATTGTTTTGGATTAACGTACTCTGTACTGTAGCGCGAAAAGAAAAATAAGCAGGAAAATCAATTAATATGTATCTTTTGTTTTGATTTTGTTTTAAAAACTTTTTCTTATCAGTGTTGACATTTTTTCCCCAGTCCTGATTCCACGGACAACGCCGTGCGCGTACTGCTACTTTGAAATAAATTAAGTGAGATTATTACATATATGTATATATAAGTATGTGCGTGTTTGTTCGTTTTTTGGTTCTTTATGCACGTCCACATCGTTGGAATTACGACGACAAAATTGGGAAGAGGGAGCTAACGCCGAAACAATTATTTTAAAATTCGAATTAGACTTTTTATTTATTTACTTTAATAAAGGAAATTAAGCTATTTTTAGACGTTCTTCGGTAATAACTTAATTTTTAGACGTTCTTCGGTAATAACTTAATTTTTAGACGTTCTTCGCTAATAACTGAAATACTTATGGTACGAAAATCATTTTTACTTCACCTTAAAGACCAAACAATTATCTTTTTAATGATACCAATTTAATTGTTGTACTAGTTTTTCGCTAACTGTAATTAACGTTTCAAAATTCAGTTTAAACAGAAATTGTAACAATGCTTTTATTGTTATAATTTCAAATTCAGACCAATTGATTGTTTCATCAAATCCTTCATTCGCGTGTTTTTAACACTGTTAAAGTTAAGAAAATATTGCTTTTTTTGGGTCCCGATAGATTTCTTACTTCCGCTGTTTTTTCGTATTATGCACTTTACTTTCTTTTTTTTTTTCGTAGTTTTTAATATGCACTCAAATATCCAATGACGTTAGTTTAGTTACTACGAGATGCTTCCTTTAAATTTCACAAATTTTTGAATGATCCTAATCAGTGTGTAGAGGCGTAGCGACCTTGGAGTAAGGGAAGTATAGATGTTGCAGATGCGAGTTTTAAAGGCGCCATGAGACAAAACATCACTGCAGTTATTCCAGTTTTTAAAGCAAAATATGATTAGGGGACGTAAAAATAATGCAAAGCCCCGAGGGTCGTGTGACCTTTCTAAACAAATGAAGACTGGGGTAAAAAAAAATCATATTCCCTGGGCGCTACTTAGCCACGCTTTGCCACTGACCATGTTGACAAAACTTTAATATGTTTGTGTCACTTTTTAAAGTCATATACAATAAGGAGTCTAAAAATATCATGTCCAAAGCGCCGCGCTGTTTACGCAAGTGAAGCCTCTTATGATGAAGGGGAGTGAGGAGGAGAAAAAAAAAATCATATTATGACCCGAGTGCCACTTACCCTCGGTACGCTACTGTCAATATGTGAAGTCATCAAAGGTTAACCGAGTCCCATTCCTACCGAAGGGAGAGGGACTAGGGAGGAAAAGAAGGAATGGTGCTTCCGGTCAGGCACACAAACACCAAAAAGAAGAGAATGGGGAGCCATGGAAAACATGATATAAAGTATTTCTGTTGTCTTCTTAGCAATGATGGGGATGGGAGGATAGAATTGCAAGGGTTGTCAGACTCGTGTGAAGTGGTTCAAAGTACAGACAAAAAGAAGAGGTTGGTTTAGCTGCTGGCCGAGTGGGCAGACACACGGGAGAGGGCTAAAGAAAATCAACGAAAGACGTTACAGTGAAAAATTCTTTAATTAAGTTTAAAGTGTTATAAGTTGAAAATATTTCTATTCCAATAAACGCCGGGAATATAATCTAGCAATAAGTCAATTTTACCGATAAAATTTGTCTCGAATTTAAATCTCCTGCCTCCGACGTTATATATAGATTCCTTATTTATTTATGTTTTGTATTTGAGTGTATTGAACAAAACAGGAGGCCATTATGTGAAAAAATATGGATCCCGAGCAACGCCGGGTTCTCAGCTAGTATTTGATAAAAGTTTTAAAACAATTCTTAATATATATGTATTTTAAATGAAGTATTTCCGATACTTTTTGATCAATCGTCTCGTGCGACAGTAATTTGTATGAAAGATAAAATTTCGTCTCGCACGTAATGATTAATTTTGCGAAGTAAATCTCGTAGAAACGGCATCAGAAATTTCAAATATTGTAAAAATCATTCTTGTGAGATAACCTTTTCGGAAGATATCGCGGAAATTGTTTTCGATGTATTAGAAAGCCAAACACCAAACGCGTCGTATACCAGCGGGAATATTCCTCAATCGACTCTCTCGTAGAAGTATGCAGCAAAACCTCTCGACATTGACTGCTGAGAAGTGTAATTTTTTCTAAAAGGGTTTCATGTTTGGAAGTGCAAAACACGCATTTAAACAAGTCCTAATTCGTTATTTCTGATAAAGCAAATTTTAAGAATCATCCAAAACAAGTAATTCACAAATTTCCAGTTATTTAAAGAGAAAAAAAAACATGCCAATAATTTCATCCATTTTTTCTAAAGTCTGTTGAGCTGAAAGTTTCATTTGCTGATGGGCACAACCCAGATCTGCAGCTTCGGTACTTTTCCGTTAGCCGGGCGCAAGCGAAAAATCGCCAAATAATATAGAATTCCGCCAAATTTTGGCGACATTTCCGCCGACTTGGCTCGCAATTGGCGACATTTGCGCCCGGCGACTTGGCTCGCGTTTGGTTCACAATTGGCGACATCATTTTAGCCGGGCGCAAGCGAAAAATCGCCAAATAATGTAGAATTCCGCCAATTTTTGGCGACATTTGCGCCCGCCGACTTGGCTCGCGTTTGGTTCACAATTGGCGACATTTGCGTCCGGCTAACGGAAAAGTACCGCAGCTTCTTTGTCAGATAACGAACTAGCGTCTGAAAAGCACAAATGAACTCTTGAATGCCCGACGCCACACAGTGATCGATTTAATAAATCTAACGGCGCAAAAATCAAAGCAGCATCATTGTTATTTCTGAGTAACAATTACTTTATTGATAACTGAAATACCCATAAAGCAATAAACCATCTCTAATTTAGACGGTTAGTACCTGGAATTTTGCATGTAATGGGTAAATGTTTGCATATCGCGACAGTACATTTTGCGATTTTCTTGAGACTTGAGTGCTATTTATTGTCTGTCTTATTTCAAAATATTTCTATTTATATATAGTCATTATTTTATCCAAGCTTAGTATTATTTTAAGTTATTTATAATAAATGTTTAAAAGTGTTAACAATATTTTTTTACTATATGAAAATGTGTGTATTTTATACCATTTCACTAAATGTTATTAGGGAAGCAAAAAATTTCTCCGCAAGCCTCCGCCTTCTAAGTTATATTTTTCCTATACGGGATGTATTGAAAAATAAGAGTACAAAGGAATATACCCGGATTTGCCAGGATACATGTGTATTTTTGTTAAAGAACCATGGATTCATTAAAGAAGCAAACACTCTTTGATATTAGTCGTGTGGATAAAGAATCGAATGGTGTCTATATAATTTTGTTATTGAAAGCTTACGGTTAGGACGATATTAAGTTTAAAGTTTCCATCGCGAAATTATACACACTATTCGAGTCTTTATCCACACGCCAAATATCAAAAAGTGTTTGCTTCTTTGATGAATCAATGGTTCCCAGAAAAACAATACACATGTATCCGGGTATGCCCTTTTGTACTATTATTTTTCAATACATATCATATAGAAAAATATAACTTAGAAGGCAGAGGCTTGCGGAGAACATTTTTGCTTTCCTAATAACATTTAGTGAAATGGTACAAAATCCATATATTTTTCATATAGTAAAAAGTATAGTGAACACTCGAATTTAATATATGAAACTTAGAAATAATACTAACCTTGGATGATACAATGACTATACAGAGTGTCCCAAAAAAGTGGAACAAGCATTTATTTCCTTAAATATTGCACCTAGACATATAGTTCCAATTACAAAGTTTCATCAAATAAGGTAGGAATTTATGTGAAAACACTTTGGCTGCTGTGGAAGTTGAAAACAAAAAGTTAATTAATTTCTTATGCGTTTACCAAGGAGCAAAAGTGTCAATAAGTAAAATGTCCCTTTTACACTTATCTATGTATAATATAAGCTTCACGATTCTATCTGCAAAACTTGCAGAGATATATTAATTTTTAAATTTAAAGGCTCACAAATTTATATGATGATGTTTATTGCAGAAATGCAAATTTAGTCATCATAGAAAAACTGCGAAATACAAATTTTTGTTTAGTATTATATCATTGAATCATCATGGATTGAAAAAATTTGCCAATGGTGTATACTGTTACTCATTGGCAGATAGTTGTAACTATCGACTTGATAAAGAATGGAAAGACAACTTGAGAAAAAAAATTAACATGAAACAAGGACAATAGTGCAATATCAGAAAAGAATATTAATTTATTTGCTCTCAGCGTTTTGCATATTACTGAGATTTACCTAAAGGCTACTCTACCTTTAGGCCTGCAGAGTTGCAGAACGTACTAAAATTATTTCAAAAATTCGTATTTTCGTTCCTACTTTTATTGGCTCACTTCTCCACTCTGTGAGTTCAATTATGAACGGAAAAAAATGAAAACGAGGAAAGAAGACAGAAAATGAATAAAATAGTGGTACTTTTCCGTTAGCCGGGCGCAAGCGAAAAATCGCCAAATAATGTAGAATTCCGCCAAATTTTGGCGACATTTGCGCCCGTTGACTTGGCTCGCAATTGGCGACATTTGCGCCCGGCGACTTGGCGCGCGTTTAGTTCACAATTGGCGACATCATTTTAGCCGGGCGCAAGCGAAAAATCGCCAAATAATGTAGAATTCCGCCAAATTTTGGCGACATTTGCGCCCGTTGACTTGGCTCGCAATTGGCGACTTGGCTCGCGTTTGGTTCACAATTGGCGACATTTGCGCCCGGCTAACGGAAAAGTACCAAAAAAGTAATAAAGACATAGGATGGGGCTGCACACCAAATAGTTTTGGAAAGCACCTAAATTCGCGCATTGCGTACAGCGAAGGTGAATAGCTATCCTTTCTGTCTTTGAACTCAGACAGAACTGAATATTCGAATGCTTCTTGATTGTCGCTAATATTTTTTTTACCAATCTCACCCAAAATTTGCCTTTGCGCTCTTGATTTGTTTTTCTTCCATTTCTCTTTCATTGGCTGTTTTTAGGAATCTTACTTTGTGACTCCTTAGGCCCCGACTTTACGGACAATCAGAATTCGCACTTTGAACATTGTCGAGAGCTTACGATTGCATTGTTTGGGCCAGTCGTACAATACGAGATCTCCCTGCACAAACGAATGGAGGTGGCGATGAAATTTAATTCCTCGTTTGTTGGCCAAGTGTCCTTCGTACACATTATCGGATTCGGTCCTGGTAGAAGTTAGACGGTGGAGATGATCTTCATGGCATGTTTCAGTTCCTTTAAGAGTACCAAGTATAAGTTTAACTTTTGGTCGATTTTCTCTAATTTCACAACGGTCCTATTTTACCATTTTTCAATTCCTACTATAAGTTCACACTCTCCCTATATATATATATATATATATATATTTCTAGTTCAAATTTTGCAATCGATTTTAAACTAACTTCCCGATGAGCTGGAGACTTGAAACTTTCAACATAGCTCAGAACTAAATGACAATGCAATATTAATTCGCTTTCTTGTGTGTCTGTTTGTCCGTTTGTCTGTCATTTCATATTTTGCATGACGCATCCGCAGTACGTTTTTCATTATATCTCGAAAACTATTAACATTACAGACTTAGTTCTTGGGTATATGGATGGTCCATGGGATCATCGAAGCACCCCCATATTTTAGACATATCTTTGCGCATGCGCAGTACGTTTTCCATTATATCTCGACTCATCTAAGTAGGAATTGACTTAAAAAAATTTTTTTATATTATTTGTATGTTATTCCTTCCAGTTAGAGGCTTTACATTATTTGCTGGTTTCTCAGTTTTGTGTTTTTCATAATTAGGATCTTCAAGTAAATCATTTACATTACCTTCTGTAATAAATCTTTCTTCAGGAACGTGAAATTTACTTTTTTCGTTCGGAAAAACAACTGCGTTCAAGGTTTCATTATTTTCATGCTCAGAATCAATATTTTGTAAATAAATAATATCTTCACTTAAATTGTGACTTGGTTTTAGAATTAATTGCGTATCGGTATGAAATAAACTTGATGTATGTAAGCATTCATACAAATGTAGTGCAGATGGTGTCGGTATGTATAATGAGCCGTCAGGTTCGTAAATGCATCTGGCTTGAACTTGTTGTTTCCAGTCATATCTTAGGAAAAGCGATAATGGAAGTTGGGTGTAAATGGCAACTTTTGGCATGAACAGACTATTTTGCCAACATTAATGGGTACTTACGTATTAACGCCACCGAGGCTACAGATTTGGCGGTTTTTGTACTTACGTATTAACGCCAATTTGGCGGTTTTTAAGTGCCGCCAACGCCACCGCAGCTACAGATTTGGCGGTTTTTAAGTGCCGCCAATTTGGCGGTTTTTGTACTTACGTATTAACGCCAATTTGGTGGTTTTTAAGTGCCGCCTGTTTGGCGGTTTTTAAGTGCCGCCAATTTGGCGGTTTTTGTAAACAAGATTGCTCTTTATTGGCGCATTACCGCCAATCTGTAGCCTCGGTGGCGTTAATACGTAAGTACCCATTAATGTTTAAGGAAATCCGACCTATGGGCTTTACTTCCGGATCAACAACATGGAACTCTACATAAATCCACGGCTGAATGACAGAATCAGCTGGAACGAAAGACTGTTGAATAGCTGTGATATCTGAGCATGGATCACAGAGGGCTTGAACTTCGGTATTTTTGTTAATAATAAGAGGTATTAAATCACGCTTGTTTGTATTTTGTATTAATGTAGCTTAAAGCATGCGATTCATTCGCTCTTGTGGCCACTGGTCTTGTTGTTGAATTTCGATTGCTACTGTGGCGGGAATTTGCAGAATTGGAACCTGTGGCGCGGCGTGGTGAGGAATTACTCTCATTATTTATGTTTTTAGAATGTGAAAAAGGGTTGTTTGTTTGAATCCTGAGAGTAGCGTGATGTATTTCTAAGAGGAGCTATTGGCGAACCTCTTTGAGAAGGGGGTAAATTGCACATAAATGAAGTGTGACCGTTGGCTCCACATCTAAACATTTACAAAGCGTTATAATGCATTGATAACGGCTTTGAATAAGAAAAAATGAAATCGTGAAGAAACCGAAATAAGGCTTTCTTCTTTAGAAAGGATTACTATAGATTTGACTAAATTGGATAAAAGTATATATAGTGTATTAATAGATGCCAAATTTGAGGATTATGGTAACGAATACGAGAAAATAGAAGAATATCGTGAAAAATTAGTTACTGTCGAATTCGCTTAAAGGCTTGTTTGGAAAAACTTTATCCTCGATGTGAAGTGTCGGAATCAATTAATGTAGAGAAAGCCAAATTAAAACTTCCCAAAATAGAATTAATTCAATTTGGTGGAGACGTAAAAAATTGGGCTAGATTCTGGAGCCAATTTAGCAGAATTTACGAGGATGTTAAAATTGGCGATGAAGATAAGTTTCAATATCTCATACAGAGTACGACAGTTGGCAGCAGAGCGCGGGATATCGTTGATAGTTACCCGCCGACTGTTCAGAATTACGCTAAGGTAGTAGCTCGAAAATGAGATTTGGGCGTGAAGAGCTTCTCGTTGAATATTATGTTAGATAACTTTTGTCATTGATAGTGAAAAATGCTACAAATATGAAATCTAGACTGAGCATAATGCAACTTTATGATAAATTGGAGTCGAACTTGAGATTATTGGAGTCAGTTGGCGTAACTACTGATAAATACGCTGCTATGTTTTTCCTGTTAGTGGAATCGTGCATTCCTGAAAATTTATTAAGAGATTTGATGCGGAGTCCAGTGGTCAAGAAACAAGAGGATAAAAGTTCTTGTGGCGATAAATTATCGCATTTATTATTATTTCTTCGAGTGCAGGTTGAAGGGGAAGAAAGGATTTCGTTGACAAAATCTGGCTTCAAATCCAATGAAGCTCTTAATCGAAATAAAAAAGAAAGAAATATTGGAACATCAGTTCCAACGCTTAATGATCTGGTATATGGAGCTAAAGCGTTGAAGTCATGCATATTCTGTGCATAAGGCCATAATTCTCAAGATTGTTTTAAAGGGCAAAACGATAACGTTTAATGAATGTATCTTATAGAGAATGGCAACAGATTTTGTGTTTTAGTAGATGTAAAAGAATGAAGTTCAGTTTGTTGGTTTGTATCTTGTCGTGATGTTTCTTTTGGTAGAATAGGATATACTTCGTAATGTATAACTTTGAACTTAAGAAATTTAGGTAGATTCCTAGATAGCAATTCACATTACGAATTGAGTCAAATGCAGTTGCTCTGTGAATTAGTTCTTCAACAGTAGTAGAATTTTGTGAAGCTAAAGCAATTTGCCAATTTTCTTCAGTAATGTAACAGTGTCCTAAAAATAATATAGACAATCAAAGAAAAATGTCATACATTTTTGTTTATTGAATTTCCAGAGTGTATTAATGTATGAAGGACTTCATAGTATGAAATAAAGGGTTTTTTTAAACTGATATTACTAAGAGCCATCTGTAGCTCGACATATCAGCTGAAATGTCATCAATTTTGGTAGGGAGACTAATGAGGACATGGGAAAAAAGATTCCATGAAAAAAATTAATTCCGAAAGTCGCAGATAGGGGAAAACGTAGCACGTTTGTAGTCTACACAACTGAGAATTAGATAAATGCATAACAAAGAAGAAATTTCAGTGCAACACCGCTTTAATACAGCATATGAAACTGCACCAAATGGTTAGAGAGGTGATATTTTAGTGTACCAAGCAAAGTATTCAATGAAAACAATTCCTCGACGAGGGCATGGACCTCTTGCAATGTGACCAACCTTCTTGTGGACCACATACTGCATCTTTTCGCAACATTCTCGACGATTGAAAGTAACATGTCAGTAGGAATGGTCATCACAGCCCTTGATATGTTGTCTTTTAAGGTTTTCAACGTTGGAACCCCACCAAGATAGACCTTGGACTTTAAATAACCCTACAAGAAGAAGTTACATGATGTTAGGTCCGAGGAGAATGTTGTGTGCAGGAATTCAGGATGAAATGCGTGGTCCACGAGAAGATTGGTCACTTTGAAAGAGGTCTATGCCCTCGTCGGGAAGTGCTTTCATGTATTAAAGCTCTATGTTGCACTGAAATATCATCTCTGTAACCTTTGGGGGTAAATCATATGCTGTTTTAAAGCGGTTGTTGCACTGAAATTTCTTCTTTGTTAAACATTTGTCTAATTCCCAGTTGTGTAGACTACAACAGCGCCACATTTCCCCTATCGGCGACTTTCGAACTTAATTTTTTCACGGAATCTTATTCCCCATGTCGGCATTAGTCTTTCTACTAAATTTGGTGGCATTTCAGCTCATAGATCGAGTTACAGGTGGCTCTGAGTCAGGAATGACGCTAGAGTTTGCCCGACGAGGGGGCCGATTTGCCCGACAGGGGGGCACGATCTCCCCGACATAGGGGACGAGTGTAATGAAATTGGTCTCAAATTTTCGCCAGATTATTATTTATCAACTACAGTTCAATACCCTGTACAAAATTTTTCCCCGACGGGGGGGGCGTAGCATCCCCGACAGGGGGGCCTTGCCCCCCGATCCCCCTCTCTTGCGCCACCCCTGCTCTGAGTAGTGTCAGTTTTAAAAAAGAACACCTTGCACTTGCACAACATCATATCCGAAACACTACGCCTTTTCTCACCTACACTACGGTAAGGGCAGACGTGAAAATAAAATCATCCAAGTTTATCTCATACGTGGTATTATGATTACCTAGCTGATAGGGAGAACAGACAGATGTGAGAAATGATAATGAATATTAAATAACAAGGGGAACAATAATGAATATTCGGACATCCAGTTCAAAACTTCGTAGCATGATAATGTTTTAGGCTTGATTCATCTGACTTGCCTCATTCAGTCTTGATTGCATCAGCCGTTGAATTCTATGTGT
>BGPR01016050.1:22178-35441 GCA_013235015.1 Araneus ventricosus
AAAATCATTAAAATTGACCAATATCTGTTTTTTTTTTTTTTTTGAAGATTTAACTGCATTATCTAAATCTGCATTTCTCTAAATACATATTTTTCACCATATTCACTAATATTGCAGCTTTATTTTCCATTTATCCTTTAAGAACATCTAAAGCACACCAGTTATTTGCATGAATTTTTACTTATTCTTTTACAAATTATAATTTTTAGAAAATATTAATTATAAGGCTTTTGAGTTTGCACTGACTAGTAAAGTCTTGACAGACCAAGTCAGCTTAAAATATATAATACAGGGGAGGTGGCTACAGAAACTGTGAAAAAATTTCCCCGATTAAAGGCTACTAATTATATTAGTTTCCTGGCTTTCTCCCAACTCATAATCACTGTATGTGTACAATATACATTAAAAACACTTTTACCAGTTATTTAAAATGAAAAAAAAAATATTTTTATGAAATTTAATTTTTAAAAAATGGAATGAATATCCTAAAAAATCTATTGAAACAGTATATTACATTTTTTATATGTAAAAGAATACTGGAAATTTTAACAAAATACTTTGTTTCTAAAACTGCATAAGAATTCTAAGAAACATTTACTCTTTGCAACGCAAGTTAAGTTATATTAACAGTAAAGGTTATAATGATCTTTGCTCAAAACTTCAATAACTAATTAGTGCTCTTTGCACAAGTACCAGAATAAGATGTTGGAGCATAAATGTAAAAATAGTATAATTATACATACCTAATAATATATATTTTTGCAAAGATTTAAACAAGAGAAACTGCCAAAATATTACTTCAAATCTTATTCTTTAACAAATCATAAGAAATTAATTGCTCTAATCAAAAACTTATGCTTTTATAAATAAATATAAGTTTTTTTATTCCATTTATTATTACAAATAATACTGCACATAAGATACTAATTTATAGATAACTCAAGTAACAAATAACAGCAGCACAGTATTTTTATACTTTTATTACAACATAAAAATACATTTTTACATAAATTCACTGTATACAAGTATATAGTACAAGTATTACACTTCCTACAATAACAACCAAGATGAAAAGTGCTTACTGAAAAAGAATCGAACTGATGATAAATTACAGAATAAAAACTTATTATAATAAGTACCCAATTGAAATAATCAGAACTGCACATGGGTTAAAAGCTTAAAATAAATTTGAAGAGAAAGAATATACTTAAATGTGTTACAATTAAATTTAAAATTATACTATATTTACATGGAAGCAAAATGTAACCAACTAGAGTGTATAAATGTTATTGGTGTAAAGGCAGTTTTAAATACTGGTATAACATAAATAAGTAAAAAAGATGTTACTTAAAACTTCTCTTGATTACAAACCTTAAGCAAAAAATATTACATATTTATCTGCAAATTTTATACCTAAAATTAACAAAGTGTCTGAATTTTTAACTACTATATTTATACTCAATTGCACAAATCATTAGAAAATTACCTTTAAAAAAATGATAAACTTACAATGTTGTTTATTTAAATACATTGCACACATAAAAAAACTGATTCCTAATATTTGCATACAATTTTCCATTTTGGTAAAATTCTAACTAAAATTAATTAACATTCCACTATTTGTGAACCAATAAGGTGCAATTTTCTACATAGAAATATTCCTACCTGTTATACAAATTTCAGTTGCACTCCTCCGAAAACAAATTCAGTTATTTACAATGAACAAAATCGCAAATAAACACATAAAAGTTACCCCCCCCCAAAAAAAAAACTCATTTGGTAATGAAATAAAGTATAAAAGATAGCCATTTCCTGTGTATTTTTCTTTCTGCTAGACTCATGCAAAAACAAATTTTCCAATAATAAAAGCTCATTTTTTTTCTCATTTTTATTACATGGCAAATGTGCATTTTAGACTCTTTTCCAAAAGCACAATCTTCAATTATTTATAAATAAAACTAATGCTTCTGTATAAAATACCTACAGTTATATTTTGGTAAAATTCATATAAATATATCACACATAAAATTCTCACTTACAATTAAATATAACATTTCTATTTCTAATCAGATATGTTTTCATAAACAACCATTCCTGACTAGTAAACATATAAGTTAGTATTATTTTTTTAACACACTAGTAGTTCCCTGGATTGCATAATGAAGCCTTTGATCTCCTGAAACCTGCAAAATAAATTATTTAATTAACGAAAAATTTCTGCAACATAATGAAGGACATCGCTCAAACAGATTTTTTTAACAATTAGTTTTGTTTCCATGTAAACAATTAAAGTTAAAAATTTGCTGTAAATGTCTTTAACAAACTAGTGGTTAAATTATTCTTACATACAGAATAGTAAAAAAGGGGTTTTGAACGAACTTTTTGAAAAAATTATGGAATTCTGTTTTGTAACATACTCCCCATACCATTCTATTATAATTGTTTTCATTTTTAACAAGAGACACACATCCATTTGTTTCGCACACATATTTGCAAATTTTTATACAATATTTAACTTTTTGTTTTGAAGTAGTAGTTTTGAAGTTTAAAAAAAATCTATGCTTTTGCAATCTACGTTTATTCCTGTCCCCATTTCTTGTTTCATATTTTAGCAAAAAATATACTGCATAAAAATGATTTATTTTTACTTAAAATTCATTAAAATGTCTGTTACAAATATAATATTAGTGTGGCCAAAACTGGTGAAAATTGGGTTAATTTATTTAAAAATTCATAACTCTAAATCTAAAATATTATTCAGAAAAATTTTATAACTAGCAGAAAGCCAATAGAATTTGCTAAAGAATAGTATAAGTATGATTTAATATGCTTTAAACAGACATCCACTGAGAAACTTCCATTTCAAATTTTCTCTTAAGGTGGCCAAAGCTGGAACATCCATCCTATATCATAGGACCTCTGTAAACCTTAGACAAAAGCAAAGGCATAGCAATTAAACTATGAAGTATGATCTCAATTAGTAATCTTCCAAATGTAATTAAAAATAACTTATATAAAAGCTACAGTAAGATTCTTTAGTTAGTAACCAAGCAATGGCATGTAAAATTTTAAACTAAAGCAAAAGTTAACTCTTTATGAATGAGAGATATAAAATTATTCATAAAACATTGTGTATAATTTTTTAGTATAAGTTGCAAAGCATTTGCAGCTATATTAAATAGATGGATTTTCCTAAACATATACTTTTTAATTAGTTCACACAGATGCAGTTATATTTCTATGAAAAAACCATGATATTTAGTAAAGATGTATTATGTAACTTTCTAAAGCAAATTCATTACTATTCTACAATGAAAAAAAATCAATTTTATTTATTCAGTCTTACCATCTACTTCTTCAGAGAATCTATCTGCCACAACTTTTTGGCATTTCAGAAGAGGATATCCAGGTATTTTACAGATATCGGTGTCGATTAAAAGACAACCTAAAATCAAAAATTTAAAAAAATAAATTTCTTAAAAGATAAAAAGATATTTACCCTACAGCACCGAATTCAGCATGTAGAGTACATTCATATAGGGAAGTATGAAGATGCGAGAGAAATGGAAAAAGCTAATTGTACCCAAAATAATCTACTGCTCCAACCCCATATTCTAATAGTGGAAAAATTAAACTAAAAACACTCATCCCAATGCACAATTAATAATAATAAAACTAGTTTTATGCTTATAAATGACTTGATCAGTTAGGTAACTGGTACATCAATAGGAGACAAAACTTTTTAAAACATAGAATTTTGATATCAATGGAAAGTAAATCTACATAGATATAATATTAATTCTATTATATGTATTATATATAATTTAGATAACTAAACTGTCATTAGAATAGTCTGACAAACACAAGCATTTTGTGGACAGGCAAATTAAATTCTGCAATTTTTTCTCCCAAATAAAATAAACACATAAATAAAAAATATATTTATGGAAACTGTAGACACTTTATAATTATTAAACAATGTCCAAAATATTAAAATAATGAAGAATTAATAAACACTATACATTTCATTTCACTATCAGTTTATTTTTAATTGGGGGACACAAGTTTTTACTTTAAAATTCTTTTATCTATTACTGCTAAAATTAACTTAAACATTAAAACATGCATTCACTGCTGAAACCAAATTTACATACACCTTAAGTTAAAAATAAAAATAAGTGTGATTAATATGATAGTGGATGAAATTAAATTTCATCATATTAAATTTCTTCCTGAACTTTCTAATGGATAATCTTTAATGATATATAATTTTCTAAAATTAAAGTGTCATTAAATAATGTATTCAGGATGAAGATATTCCCTAAATTATTTTTAATGTCTAAAGAATTTTCAAATTTGCATTCAAGTAGGAACATATATCAGGGATATGTTCAGAATGGAATTAGGTTATTTAACGAAGTTTTTGCAGAATGTGCATAAATATAATATCAGTCATATAAAAAATATCTGGACAGATTCCCGACTATGGAATTAAAGAGCAATTTTAGAATTTGAAAATGTAACTCACCATACTGTGAATCTGTTGTTGTTGTTTCTTATTCCACTTGTTCAAGTCCTCAGCTAGACCAAGTCCAAAACTCCTTTCGGCTACAGAAAATCACGAACCAGGGCAGGACTGTGTATCTCCCTGATTAATGTAAATAACAAATATTAATGTCCTTTAATACGTTTCAATTTCATTCCGCCACTAACATGAAGGAAGCCGGCTAAAATAAAAAAAAAATGTCTGCCAATCTTATCGGCCCTCAGATAAGGAAAGTCGTCACGTGATGATTATTAACCAATGATTTTTCGGATACCCCTAGCGTCGAAAATTGAAATTAAAAACCACTCCGCAGAAGAACGGAATAATCAAACGATTTTCGTATCCGTTACCAGTTTCTTAGCGAGTAAGCAGTCGAAACTGGTTTTTGACTATAACAGTGTTTTAAGGAGCGTTTTTCTGTACTAAAAGATCGGAAAGGCGAATTTTTACATTCGCTCCCTTTTGGAGTCCAGAAATCGCTCAATTGAATTTAGCGTGTGCCTGTCTCTACTTTACGAGACTAACAAGTGATATTGGCAAACTCGCTTCATGTGCCTAACATTGATATAATACCTGAAATAATACTAAAACGTCACTTCTAATCGAAATTGAGAAGCAAGTTTCAACTAGTTTCCCGTCGTTCAAAAAGCAGTTATCACCAACAAGGAGTTCACACACAATCGGCTAGTATATCCAGGGTACGCCGAAATTGGGCATTTTTGATAATAATGATAATTGTCTTCAGAGAATGAAAACGTTTAAAGTCAAAGAAAGTAAAACACCATCTGCAAGCAATGAATTTTGTTATAAATTTCATCGTTTCTTGAAGATTATTTCAAGCAATGGATTAAAAGCGCAATGCTTTTTAAAACAGTCGGCAATTGATTAACCCTCTGACTGCATAATGTTTTTGAATCACTATTTAACCGTTGAACCAACCAAATCGTTATTCGCATGCAGGGCTTTATTAGTACAATATGATTCAACGTTTTAAAAGTACTAAGTAAACCCATTATCTAGCGAAAGTCGCAGGATGTAGCAAAAGTCAGACGAACTTCTAACCCGCGGGATATGCAGTCAGAAGATTCATGCTTCAAAGAATTTTGTTGTTGTTGTCGTTAAAGCATTCATTTTCTTCTAACGTCAATTTCTGTGATGATTTTAATACACTATCTACCATCTAATTTGACTACTAGCACTTAAAAGGTTCAGCGCAGTGTCGGTCAGTGGTCAACGGCAGCGATCTATCTATTCATTTTAAGCCTGGATGATCCCCGTTGACCAAAGAAACAAATTTGAGTTAGTTAACATGCATAAAGAATGGAAACCAAGATTATAGGCATGAATATCAATTTTATTGATGCATACTCTGCAAACAGCACTCACTATAATAAAGAAACTGTAATTTGTTTACTGCGGTACTGTCAAACGTCGTAAATGGAAAGCTAAACTTAGGCGCGTTAACACAAATACGATTCACTTAACTGTGTATTTTACTTTATAATCTGCAATCTGAAAATGTCAGTGACTTCGGCGCGACGTAAACAATAGGCCGCTGCACATATTTTGTAATATTTATATCATAAAGCATACTTTTCTGCAGAATTTCGTACATTTTGCGCAATAAACATCGGTTTTGCTATTAAAATGTGTTTTTTTAAAATGAAACTCCAACCAAATGAATCAGCGTTTTCGTTCATCCAGCAGCCCTCTGCTCTGATATCTGCCGGGTTACTGAGGAACTACTCTATGTAGCATAATACAGGGTCATGGTTAGTGTTCCTTAAACATCGATAGACTATCAATACTATCGAAGCCAACTCGAAAGTATCGGGTTTTCGAAACTATCGACTGAAACAATCGGTAGTATCGACTTTCTCAAAACTGTCGATACTATAGATAGTATCGATATTTTTCTCCTGGGCAATACTATCGATAGGCGAATTTTCAATCGATAGTTTTAAAATTATCGACTAGAACTATCGATACTATCGATAATTTCAAAATTATCGACTGAAACAATCGACTGGAACTATCGATAGTTTCTAAACTATCGACTGGAAGAACACCTATCGATAGTATCGCCGGGGAGCCGAGTTTCCCAAACTATCGATACTATCGATAGTTTGGGAAAACTATCAACTGCACTATCGATACTTAAGAAACACTAGTCATGGTAGACTTCTATCAACACAGTATACTCCCGAACTTGGAGCCAGGACGGCTCCTTGTCGGTTGGGTATACGTGAACCCTTATTGAAAGGAATTTACAAACTTATATACATAACTAAAAACACACGCAATACATTGTTGGTTAACAGTTGCAGCCTCCCAACAGAACTTGCGGCTGTTGCTTCAATTGTTTACTAAATTATTATTTACAAAGGGATTACGAGAACGTATTACGAAGCTAAAATCAAAATTAAAAATTGTCCCTTTATAAGGTAAAAAGTGGAAAAATTGTTCAGTTATTCTCGCTGGATCATGGAGGTTTGAGACCTTGTTTGTCTCGTTGAAGGAGAAAAAGTTTCTGAATCCGAGGAGGAGTCTACGCCAGAGGTGTTATTTCGTTCGCACGGTCACGGTAGACTGGAGTATCGGCTTTAAGAGCGCTTCCGTTAAGTGTCCAGAATGCATATGAACCTGGCGCACGTTCAAACACGCTCATGTTTCTGTGGTGTGGAGGTTCGGGCAGTAGTAGTGTTTGAGCGCCGATGTATTTGTAACACCTCTGGTCGGAACTCCTGGCATTTCGCCTCCTTACATTCTATAGTCACGCCACTATTCTGAACTGTGGCCAGCTGATGAGAACGACACCCCACTTTCCGGACTTCCACATCACAGAAACGTGAGCGCCCCTAAATATTTTCCGGGGGCGGCGGTGGCCTAGTGATAAGGTTTCGACGTCGAAGCATAAGGGGTACAGGTTCGAAACTCAATCCCACTGAAGATCCACCACGTATGGGATCTGTGCACGTTAACACATTCACTGCCACCGACGCGCTGGCGTGTCCAGAACCTATTATCCAATTAGAAGACCCCTTCTCTACTGTAGTTAAGAGATGGCTGAGAAGGGGTCGTCTAATTAGAGAGATGGTTGGTATCTGAGGCGTGAATAGTGGCACCGAATGTGTTAAATGATACGTAGGGAGCAAAACGTCCTCCCGGCGGTGTGGCGCGGAAATATGGAGAAGAGGGAGCGAGCTCAAGTGTCATCTGACCGAGGTTCAAAATGACGATGTCCTCCCTAAAATAGCCCTCGTGATGCTTTGAAAACGGGATGTTAATATAACTAAACTAAACTAAACCTAAATATTTTCCAGGGTTCCATGCTGTCTGCTACGCCACTGGTTCAGAATAAAGATATCCCCCACTAAAAAGCCCAAGTCTAGCTTGACGACCGGGCGATCATCAGATAGATGAACCACGCAAGTATCGATGAAGCATGTCTGCAACGTGTGGTATACGCTTATAGTATGATATGTTTACCAGGGTGAATATCTTGCGAGTCCGGTCAGAAGTTAAAGATTTGTTTTCTTCTTCCCAGAGGAGCGTGAAATGGGCCGGATGGACTGCAATCGAATAACTTACTCCGATGCTTTCCCGGTGGGATGGAAAATACGATCGGCCTCCCCCTTCACGTCACACTTGGAAGCAAAGCGGAACAACCACCGTCCGAGAGCTCACGAATCGATCCTTCACGAAAAAGACAGAAGTGCGAAGCAACTACACTGCTTTGTCTCCTTTTGATGCCATTTAATTTATTTATTTGGGCTCTAGCACGCAAATACTGAATGATATTGTATGGTATATTCGTAATATTGTATAATATTTTACAATCTATATATATATATAACGCCAAGCTATGTGGCACAGAAAAGACGTTCATTTCTCTTTTTGCGATGGCAACAATCGGTACAAAACAAAACCGATATCTAAAACTATGAAGTTACCGCTGTTCATACTGTAGTAAATTTTCTATTCAAAAACCGATTGAAAACTTTCGAAATAGCAAATATCTAGAAATCTTGAGAGATCTACCCTCCATCTTATCCCCTGCACCTTGGTTGAAAATAGACGCGAGGACATCATCATTACCCGCATTTTAACTCGAATGATCATCACCCCAGCTCTTTTGTACAGATTTGGACTTCACAACAACCCCTTTTGCTCCGTGTGCAATCAAGAAAACACCATTGAACATATTCTTTTAATCTGCAAGAAGTATTTGCCCCACAGAAGGATTTTCTGCTTGAAACTCAATCTGATTCATCAAATTTTGTCCTCATACAAAGTTTTCCTTCATACGATTTGCTCTTCTAAGCGCCATCTTCAGGTTTTTCTTCAGTTGCTGAAACTCTTCGATATCTACTAACTGTGACTCTCGGATACTAAGGGATGACAGCCTTTGACGCTATAGATCCCAAACAAAACCAAACTTCATTTTGTTATGTTGACTCATTTTGACATGTTTACAAAACAAAACCGATAGGAATGATTATGAAATTATGCCTAACATGGAGTTGGCTTCCACCGGTAGCCTCCTCCATCTTAGGCATAAACTTCATAGTCATAGCCTGTTACTATATTCGTTCTGCTGTAAAATAACTTTTTATCAACAAAAAATGATATAAAGAATTCACGATATTTCTTAGAATATAATGAAACTTAGGATGAAATGATTCGAAAGATATCAGTTAGAAATGGGCAAATTAGTTGGGCTTGGGCGAGCCAAAGAATGTTCAGATCAATGTTAAAATAATTTATAAGTTAGCTTGTTAAATTCTCAAACTGAGGTGAACACCATGCAGCTTACTATTGTGAACATGGTATGTTGGGTACTATTCCGTTATACGCACACAACTTGGCTCCTGTCTTTCCTTGGCGAATTTTCTTGGAGCGCTGAATCGCCAGTTTAACTCTAGAAGCGTGAGAAAATTCATAGTATGCATATAACCGACCGCAGATGCTCTGCGCGGGATCAACTAGTACCGTATAATATTATTGGCCCAGCAAAGCGAGGTCTCTGCTTCAACTCGACCGTTCAGCATCTCGTCTGTCTGTAAATGTGTTTGTTACGCAGTCACGACTAGACGCGTTTTTCGATTTTCTTCGAATTGGGCATGAAGGTTCCTTGAGGTCATGAAAAACGATTTATATGTAAGAATTTTTATTTTTTGATTCCGTTTCAAGATGGTGGTCGTTTTCATAGTTTCAATGTTTTGGCGAGTTAGACACCATTAAAACATTTGAATTATAGATCAAGACGAAATATTTAATTGTAATTTTGCTAACACTGATAAAAGTGGACATTTAATTGTGATTTTGTTAATAGTGATGAAAACAAATATTTGTAGAAATAATTTGCATAAAAAAGAGAGATAAGATAATAGTTTTCCATTCGAGAGTTGCTTTTGCCTGTTTAGTTCCATCTAATCTTGTTTTTCTCTTCTAGAAAACGTGTTTCTTCAATGATTCTAGTCAAACGGTTTATGTTATAAAAATTTGAAGACTTCCTCCACTCTCAATCATAAAATTATCTACAACTTCGCTCCAATGCATTTTTTTTTATGTAACTTTATTAATATTATAATGTATTTATTTTGTAAATACAGGGACTAAAATTTGTGCCTAATATAGGCGTGCAATATTGTATGTTATAGGTATAGCTTTTTAAGATGGTTTATATACGGGGTTACTGCGATGTCTTACGATTAAGTAAGACTCTGTAAGATTAACTAAGACAAATTACGATGCCTGGTGTCAGTGGAAACAATATTGTCTTCAAAATGAATAACAAGATTGGATAAGCCTTTAGAAACTGCGATGAAGAACAAATCAATATATAACACCGTTTCCACTTTAATTTTTAAAAACACCCTTTTGTTATCATTTTCCTTTTTGTATCATCATATCTTTAATATTCATTGTTTTCTCAAAGCAGATCGCTTTCATCTTTGTTTCCATCGGTATCTTAATCTTAATCGAACCCCCACCCCAACCATAGAAGTTTGGCGCAAAAGAAAGTAACTTGATATTTCGTAAACATCCGGACCCTACGTGACGCGTTCAGTTCGTTTCTTTGTCACGTCTCCCGTTGGCTGCATCCCTCAGTCTTAGGTTCGTAAAATTATTTCTAATATTTGGTATTTCATTCGAATTCTTGGTCTATCATAATGTTCGGGATGAAGGACAGTGTTTTTAGCTTTATGCTAGCACTGTTCGCAGAAAACATTATGATTTATCTAATTTTTTAGCAGTTGGTATAGATTTCACTCGTTTACCCCAGATGGGCATCTATACGCTTTTACCGATAAAATACAGTCTTTCCATTTAATTTCAACATTGACTGATTTTCATGACATTGATATATATATATTGTTACAAACATGGAAAGTCGCTTCCCAGCAACGTGAGTCTTATGGTTGGGAAGAGAGTTTTACAGGGGTAAGTATGAGATGACCGACAGCAGCCACGTCTGGACCCCTGACCTTGGCGACAAACTTGGCGACTGGCGACAAAATATGGGATCTCAAAAGTGCTGGAATTTTCTCGATATCTCTATTAGCAGAGGAGATACGCTTGAATGTACTAGAAGATTCCATGTGACGTAACGGCCTGCCGCGGGAGACTATATAAGGAGAGTGCTTGGATGTCGGAGTATGTGTTGATCGACTGGGATCGCCTTGGAGCGCGAACGTCTTTGGAGTTCTATCCGCTGTGCGAGCTAGTAAGTTGTTAGACGCCGAGCTGTAGTAGCGTTGATCCATTGGGAACGGCTTTAGAGTTTCGTCCGCAGTGCGAGCTAGGAAGCTAGTGAGCTGAGCGCTATTGAAAGTGCAGTAACAGTCATCACTAGTTATTTGCTGATTGTTCGTGCTGTTAAATATCAAAGTGCTGAACTGTTATTACCTGTGAATTGTTGTATGTTTACACTGGTAATCTGTGCAAGAACTATTGTTTCCTGTACCTGTGCTACATGTTTTCCTGCGCATTTCTAAATAAAACTTCATTCTCCGTTATCCTGCGTGTTGGACTGTTTACACCAAACCCCCACTGAAAGATTTTGTAACAATATATATATATATATATATATAAAGCTTGTCCACAGCCAAGCTGCTATATTAATTGTTGAAAACCCCATATACTCGGATTGCCTTTTTCAATACTTTTAATAACAGCAGAGTTTTTTACTTGCTGACATATAAATGTTTCAACTTAATTTCTTGTTCATGGAATTTATAATATTTTCAATTCTTTAGATTTTGTTTTAAATTTGGTTGTATTGTTCAAATAATGACTTTTTAGTATAGGATTGGCTTCTTGATATGTCTTGTTTAATTTGTTTCTGTATGATCATATATAATAAGTTTATATATATATATATATATACCGATCAATTAAACAAAATGCCCACGGAAGGGTTACCTTTGAGGTGTAAATAGATCGGGTTTATGTCTAGGGGATTTAAGGGTTCTTATTACATTAAATTTAGAACAAAATATTACATAAAATAAACGAGTAGACTTCAAGTTAAATACAAAACATTTATTTAAATATTATCGGGAGAATTTACAGGGGGGAAAGAGATATGTACACAGAAAGTTTACGAGAGTGTTGAGAATTTACATGAAGTCATATTTAACTAATGGAGCTAGATTAAGGAGGGATAGATGTTACGTGTTAAGAATATTACGGTATTAGAGATTTACAGAGCTATAAGGAAAGTGAGATGGGACATAGTTATATATATATATATATATATATATATATAACTAACTGAGAGAGAGAGAGAGAGAGGCTCCTGTTCACAGAATTACTATTATAATATCGAGAAATGTTGTCCAATATCCTACAACATGTTGAGTTTCTTCGGCATTATATTATAGAATATAGAGTAATATTATACAACATCCGACAGCGTATTGTGCTACCTGGGTAGAGTTCTGCATAATATAAATCAATATTGTACAACGTATTGTGCTACCTGGATATCATTGCATTATTCCAATAATGGATCCATTATACTGTGAGTCACGACACCGAACGGGGGCAGGTGTGGTAGTAGAATTTGGGGGTTGGAAAAACTTTGAGAATACTTGCTTTCGTCAGATTCTTCAGAATGAGTGGTCAAAGATAATCGTGCAAAAATTCTTGATTAAGACATTTTCTGCACTATCTTACAAAGATCAATATTATCGAAGTTTATTTTAGTTATTAATTAACCCACTTTTCAATTAATGCTTGACCTGGGATTGCTAAAAGTTGTTCGGAGAAATACAATATTCAGATGGTTCGCTACTTTGAAAGAAAGAGACAATTCATTCAAATTCAGAATAATTTTTCAACCCGAGACAGAGAGATGAAATTTGGGTCTTCGACTAAGCCTGGACGTTTGGTCACTTTATTTATTTGATTATAAACAATCAGTTTTAAAATGAAATAAAAAGCGCTGCAATCTTAACACATTATTGACCGGAGACGTCACATGACGTCTCTCGATAACCGAACCTAATTGACTGAGTATTACACATTTTAACTGTGGTTTTCGTTCATTTATAATTTGTTTTCGTTATATTTTCAATTGTTTACGAAATGGTGCACTCATTTACAACAATTCTAACGGTAAACATATTAATGAGAAACTCTACGTTTGTGGAAAGACGTCGGAAGTCCAAGTTGCCTATATTCCATCCTATGCGGATTCTTTCTTATTA